>OZ010670.1:54703390-54984876 GCA_963932185.1 Troglohyphantes excavatus
TCTATTTGATGTCCGATACATATTTTAAATTAAACTAATATACGAAATTCTGCACAGTTACAATATTTTATTCTATATAAATGCATCCTAATTGAATAATAATTCACATTAAAAAATAATTAATATGCGTGTGGTCCCAACTCAGACGTTGTCCTCTGTAGAAATTGTTCCCGGGTCTTTCCTTCGGGGCAGATCCTGAACCGTCACTAATAGCCCACTGTGCAGATGCAGTACAACTTTTATTCAACCACACGAATTAAATGAGTTACCAAAAGTTATATGTAAACAAAAAAGATTTCTAATACATCTCATAAAAATTTATTCATAAGTAGAATTTTCATTGGGTTATAAAAATAACAGGAGATATAAAATACTGAGCAAACTATATATATAAAAGTACATGTCGATGGCAATGAATAGCCAGATACCAATATGCAGGTCGTCGATCCTTTTCTTGGCATCGAAACTACATGGCATAATAATCAATGCTCAGATCCTATTGATATCAATTCTTCTTTTTTCATTTACGGAAATACGTTTGGTATTTCTGTATGCCTCATATATAAGGAAACTACAATAGTAAATGAGATTGGAAAGCAAAATCGTAATATCGAGTTTGATTTCAATAAGGTTGTTAGTATATTTCAGCCTCTTTGGATAAATGACAATTTACATTACAGTGATATTTTAAAAATAGGAAGTATATCGTAGTTTTTGTTCTTTTTTTTTTTAACTTGATCATATTACAGCGAATAGGGTGTCATTATTGGGTTGGAAATTACATTTAAACATTTTTTGAGCAAAAATAAATTTTTAAGCTTTCTTTTATAACAAAAGTTTTAAAAGAATTTCTAAAATTAGTTTTTTAGGTATTCTTAGTTTATGCAAACATATTTGCAATTTTTTTTCTTCCGAATCTCATCATAGATCAATCCCTTATTTAAATTTGTGGAAAATTGTATCCATATTTTTCATTATCTAAATTAATAAAATCTCATCAGTTAAGGGTAAACATATATTCATAGTACATTACACTTAATGAATTTCATAAAACAATATATATATATATATATATATATATATATATATATATATATATATATATATATATATATATATATATATATATGTATATATATATATATATATATATATACATATATATATATATATATATATATATATATATATATATATATATATATATATATATATGTATATATATATACATACATACATAGATAGATACATACATACATACATACATACATACATACATACATACATACATACATACATACATACATAAATATATATATATATATATATATATATGTATATATATATATATATACATACCCACATACATACTACATACATACTACATACATACATAGATACATACATACATACATACATACATACATACATACATACATACATACATACATACATACATACATACATACATACATACATATATAGATACATACATACATACATATATATATATATATATATATATATATATATACATACATACATACATACATGCATACATACATACATTATTATTACAGACCTCAAACTATACAAATTGCAAATAAATAATCCAAAATTAAAAAAAAAACAGAGTCATCTAGTAAATGCTTTCACTAAAATTATATTTGCTGAATATATAATATTATCCGCTACTATTAATTGCGCTGGAAGAGAAAGCCTGCACCGTAATGCTAGTTTATACTAATTAGTGCCAGGACACCGAACGCAATATCATAAATAGTTGAATTTTACCATTAGTGCAGAAGGGTTGCGTGCTGAACCAACATTTTGTGCCATGGCATCGCATCTCTGAAGTGAAATAATTACAGCCGACTTTCCCTTTCGCTTACTCGTTAACGGCGGCAGATAGGATGCAACAGTGGCAAACGTGCGTGACGTTATCTGTGAAATAGTAGCAACTGAAACTTTTCAACTGTTCGATGTTGGTTGGGAGAAATGTACTTAGTTTTCTTAAAGTTAACTGCGTAATATGTATCCTTTTTTGGTTGGGATGATGCACTGACCTTTAGTTAATAATAGATTTAAATAGGTACTCAAAAATAAGTAAAATGTACTCATTATTATTATTACATGCTTTTATTTAACTCACACTGTCTGGTGTGATGTGTCCTCAAATCTTGTAACTCAATTTAAACCCACTTCTAATTGTCATAAAAATTTGAAACTTGGCATACATACGTAATCCCGGTGACAATACAATAATTAGCCATAAAATTGTTAATTACTAATTAATTCTAATTAATAATGAATTTTCTTTAAAATCGACAAATCTGGCGAAAGCCAGACCCGAACCCACAATCTACAAAAATGACGTCAGATGAATGCGCGAAAAATTATGCGCAATGATCTGGTTTTGCTTCAACAGAAAAGCTTTCCGTCGCCATTTTGAATATTTTTAAACCAAATGATAGATGTTTATGGTAATAGTTTCTTCTTCAATTTTATTATTGACAGAACTATCTGCTATTAAACAATTTTGGTTTTGTAAAGCACATTACTACACTCTGATAGGTTATAACTTCGGAGGAGTTAAAAGTAGAAGGATTTATAGGAAACAAATTAATTTGTGTAACAACAAACAAGTGAGTTACCTATTCATTTAATTTGCATATAGCGATGTTTATTGCATTAGTTTAATTTTTATGATATATAGAGATGAAATAATTTTATTCGTTGAGAAAACGACAATAAGTTTTTAATATGTTTAAAAAAATTATAGTAAATTCCTAGTGTACGGTGCCCCGTTGTCGCCAATTCCAAAAATTGGCGCCAAGGTAAAAATGACGTTTTTTTCTTGGCGCCAAATCAAAATGGCGGTTTGGTTTGGTTAATTAACGTCTCACTAGAGCTGAACAGTGGGCTATTGGCGACGGTTCGGTACCTATCTCGAAGGAAATCAATATCGGGAACGAATGCCTCGTATTTTTGAACCATGGACAGTTGACGCAAAATGGCGGACATTACGTTGATCTGGGAAGTCGATCATGGTGCTTACAGGCGATCCTTCGAACAGTTGTTTGGGACATTTCGATGGCACTTTTAAGTGCTCACGCGTTCCGCGCGCTTAAAAGATGCGCGGCAAGCCTTGGGCTTCCCCGGACATGATTGGAGGGCGTTTTTGGTAACTCGAATGACAAGTGTTCCTGCTCATTCCTCCAAAGATTAGCTATGTAGGTTAACGGGTATTTTTCTAAAAGTTATGCGACAGCAATGGAAATACATCGAATTCTTATTTATACTCGTCGACTCGCGACTTAGACAATTGAAGAAATGTGATCATGTGTTCGGAGGCCTTAATATTTTAGTATTTGGAGATTTGATGCAGCTTCCACCAGTAAGAGGACATCGTATTCTATCAGCCCCAACATATGATACCATCAACTCACTTGTGGCGCCTATTTACCTTAATAGAATTAAATGAAAATATGAGACAACAAGGTGATATGACCTTCGTTAATATCTTGAATGCATTAAGAGTCGTCGAACTAAAACCAGAACACTTTGCCGTGCTCCTGCAGAAAGTCGACGGAAAAGCGACTGGAGAATTTGCAATTGAAAAGGCACTTCGAATATATCCAACTAATCAGCAAGTTCGCGATCATAACCAGTTAGTATTGCAGCATTTCCAAAAACATAATCATAAAATATATAAAATCAAGGATCAAGATCGTTTGATAGATGCGCCACACAAAACTGAGGACGTTAGTATGGATAATGTCATCCCAAATGATGTCAACAAAACTGGCGGGCTTCCAAAAGAACTGGACATATTCGTAGGAGCTAAGGTAATGCTGCGATCCAATATAAATGTATCCAAAGGATTGGTCAATGGTAATATTGGTTTCATTACCGAAATAACATGGCCGCACTTTCTACGTACACAAATGTATGAAACTGACTTGCCAACAGTCCATGTGAATTTCGGTAGAGACGGAATACATAAAATTGAACCGATATCCATTCAGTTTCCTGCCAAATACTCCTATGGTACGGCTGAAAGGAGAATGTTACCGTTGATTTTGAGCAGGGCCTCAACAGTGCACAAAATGCAGGGTAGTACTGTAGACTATGCGGTAGTTAATCTAGGACCTGCACTCTTTGCTGATGGACAGGCATATGTTGCTTTGAGTCGTGTAAGATCATTAGACGGCTTGCAAATTGAAGAAATAGACAACGTAAATTTAACAGGAAAGAAACCTTGTAACACTGAGGCAGTAATAGAAATGGAGAGAATGAGAAATTACCACTCTAATCAAGCCAACTAGCCTTAACTCTTTTTTTGTCAAGGTTGATACATCCATCAAGATTGGCATATTACGTCATTTATCAAGTTTGGTAACTCTTTCTGATCTATCAAAAGAATTAAAAAGGTATTAAAATAGTAATATTGTTATTAATTATCTCGTTTAAAAAAATGACTACGTTCTATTTTTGTAATTTAACGTTATGATCAAATAAAGGTAAACTATTAAATAATTTATGTAGCATGTTAGTAAGTGGAATTAATGTTTGAATAAATATATGCTATAGCCTTGAAATAATTTAAAGAGGTTTAATTATACAAATCAATGGTAATATACATGTTTATATAAACTAAAAAGCAGAAAATAAAATATATATATAATTTTTTTTTTTTAAAGCACATGCTTTTATCAAATGTACTAAAATGCAAAAAATAACCATTCTATACTTCTTGAAAACTGACTTTTGTAACATTACCTTTTCCTCCACTTGCCCCTTGAATTCTTTTCTCTTCAACTACTTTGAAATATGTTGAATATACTTTTGTTGGAACTGACTAAAAATAAAAGCGTGGGGCGCTCACACATGATATCTAAAACCTTAATGTCTTCTTTTATCATCTTGAAATGTTAAATAATTCTTAGTAAATCTTAAATATAATATCAATAATAAGCGCCCCACGCTTTTATTTTTAGTCAGTTCCAACAAAAGTATATTCAACATATTTCAAAGTAGTTGAAGAGAAAAGAATTCAAGGGGCAAGTGGAGGAAAAGGTAATGTTACAAAAGTCAGTTTTCAAGAAGTATAGAATGGTTATTTTTTGCATTTTAGTACATTTGATAAAAGCATGTGCTTTAAAAAGTTTTTTTTTATATATATATTTTATTTTTGAGTATATTCGATGCTTGTTATAGCTCCAAATACATAAGTTTTAATTTTGAGAACGACATGAAACGGGTAAAAATGAATACAAATTCCAGATGCTAGCCATTATAGGCTGCTTTCATAATCCCATTCAATAAATATCGATAATTACAATCAAGATTTACCGGAATCGAACACACATCAACAGGCATCGCTGTCCAGAGCCTATCCGTTAAGCTACCAGGGCGACGTGAAGAAGTTATAAACAGAAGTAATGTTAAAAAAGTGTGACAAAAGAATGGGAAGTAAGATAATTGAGTCGTAATAACTTAATTTCTATCTGTTGACATCAAAAATAGTACGAAAAACAATCTTAAAAACTATTTTAAGTTTGGCATGTTTCATTTAGATCGCTTGAACATATACTGAGATTAGCAATATTAAATCACATTACTAATTTTTGAAAAAATACTCTTACTGTCCTCTGGGTACGTCATTCGCTCGTTTACGATGCAATTATATTAATTAATTAACGATCATCAGGAGAGACATTTTAGATACCCATGTTTAAGTACATTTTTTTTACAGTGTGTGATATGGAAATATGTCTTCTGGGATTACGGTTTTACAGAAATAATTGGTAATTAATATTAAAATAATATATCCAGATAATAGTTTCAAGCTGATTGTACAGGATAAAAATTAAAATAATTAAATACATTTGAATACAAGTCATTAATTTTCCATTTAAGCAATCGACATCAAATAATGTTGAAAACCATCTTCTGAACACTTACCTTAAGTTTGTCAGGTTACTTTGTTAAGATGGCTTGAAGAGAAGCTGAGATTGGAAATATTTAATCACACTGCTCATTTTTGAGAAAGTACGGTTACTTTAAATTTGAGCACGTCATCGCTTATTGCAGTCAAAGAAAAATACTTATGTTCTGGCAATCATATTTTACAGTGTTTTTTTTACAGTGTAGTAGAACCACTGTAACGTGTATTGAGCAATGACCTAAAACTTGAGGTTTTAAACTCTCATTTAATTATGTGTGAAAATTAATTTTGAAGGTCTAATTTATTCTTTAAATACTGGTTTTCAAAAAAAAAAAAATTAAATGTAATGTAATCATATTACTAATTCGCATTACTCTATTGTAATTTGTCCATTTATTTGATGTATTTCCATAGCATAGTCAAAGGCATAATTGCCGATATTTGGCGTGAATGAAACTTGGCAATCTCCAATTTTCCATTTAAAATGATACTCCTTATTATAGAGTGTGAATTATTAATTGGTAATTATTCTCAACGAATTTCACAGTTTCATCGGAATTATGAAAGGACACTGTCAAAAAAAGGTAGTTACAAATAAGTAAAATGTACCCATTTCTGATTACATTCGATGCTTATCATAGCTCCGAATACATAAGTTTCAATTTTGAAAAAGACATGTACTGAAAAATGAATAAAAAGAACAGTAGCTTGCCTATATATGCAGCCTTCATAAATCACTTTCAATAAATTTCAACAATTGCAACCAGGACTTACCGGGAATCGAACCCAATCCGTCCACCTGATGTCCTCCGCACCGAGGTCCAGCGCCATATCCGTTGTACTACTAAGAGCGACATGCAGAAGTTATAGACAGAGGTAATGTTAAAAAGGATGGCAAAAGAATGGAAAGTAAAATAAATGTGTAGTAATAACTGAGTTTCGATTTAAGCAATCGACATTCCAGCAAAAACAGTCAGCGTGAAACCTTCATTGTCAATTCAAAATTGTCATTCAAAATTGTCAAATTGAAGGTTTTTTGAAGGTTTTATAAAGGATATTGAAACAAAAAACTAGTTTTTTTGAAGTTTTTAATTTCCCTGCATAAAACTTTTAAAATATCTGCATTTTCCCTTCATGATTAAAAATTGAAGGATTTTTTGCAGGTTTTTATGAAGGTCTTTTACAGTTTTTATGAAAGATATTGAAACAAAATCCTTTCATTTTATAGATCTTCAAAAAAACTGCAGTTTTCCTGCATAAAACTTTCAATTTTAAAATTTTGATGAAGGCTTTATGCTGACTTTTTTTTGCTGGGATTAAATAATGTGGATAACCATCTTCTGAACAACTATTTTAAGTTTGTCAAGTCGCTTTGTTAAGATGGCTTGAACAGAATCTGATATTAGCAATATTAAACCACACTGCTCATTTTCGCAAAAGTACGATTATTTAAATTTGAGTACGTCATCGCTGATTTACGGTGCAATTGTAGTAAAAAAAAAATACGTCCATGTGCTCATTTTTAAGCACATTTTTTAGTGTATGCAGAGTTTCAAAGTTGATGCGACATTTGAAAGATGGTTGAAATTGAATTGAAAGATTTGGATCTGAAATGAAATGTAGCAGAGATTCCCAAACTGGGCTCTGTGAGTGAGTCTCAGAGGCTTTGTTCGTGGAAATTATGGCGATGACAAAAATTAAATTGCTGTTTCTATCTAGACGAATAAACGAAACTACTTCCATTAGAGGAAAATACTTTCTTAGATAGTAGTTTAGGCTATTTTCGCTAGATAAAAGCAGTAATAATGGATGGATATACTTGTCGTTAGAACCATCTCCATCTTTCTTGATTTAAAAGTTCAACTTACTCGATGTTTCATGAAATCTCAATCAAATGTTAGTTTTATTTAATTCTTTGTTGCAGAACTCCTGAATTTTGGTTGGAATGGAACTGTGGTATTAAGACGGGCTGTAAAAAAAAGGTGCTTAAAAATTAGTAACTGAACATACTCGTTTTTCTTTGAATACAATTGCATCGTAAATGAGCGGTGACGTACTCAAATTTAAGTAATCATAATTTCCCCAAAAATGAGCAGTATGATTTAATATTTTTAATATCAGCGCTCTGTTCAAGCCATCTTAAGAAAGCGACGTGACACACTTAAAATAGGTGTTCAGAAGATGGTTTTACATATTATTTAATGTGGCTAATGGACACTGAGTTATTCAGCTCAATTATCTTATTTACATTCTTTTGACGCACGTTTTTAACTTTTATTCACTTTATAACTTTTTCACGACGCCTTGGTAGTACAACGGACAAGGCGGTGGACTGAGGTGCCTGTGGATCTGGGTTCGATTACCGGTAAGTCTCGGTTGTAATTGTTGATCTTTATTGACAGTTATTTATGTAGATTGGATTCCCGGTAAATCTTGGTTATAATTGTTGATATTTATTGACAGTTATTTATGAAGGCAGACTATGTAGGCAAGCAACTGCTCTTTTTATTCATTTTTGCTCATTATACTCAATTTTGGAGTAAATGTCTTTTTCAAAAATGAAGGTTTTGCATTCAGATCAATGATAACCATCAAATGTACTCAAAAATGTGTACATTTTACTTTCGAATACTTATTTTTAACAGTGCAGTCATTGTGTTATGAGATCCTTATAGACACATGGTTGAGGACAGCCACTGTTAGCATAGTTTAAAAGCAAACTATCAGTTAGTTGATGGTCGTTCGATGTAAAATTCAAAATATAAATTGCTCTTAAAGCCGTTTGGTACCAAGGATTGTGGATACTATATAGTATTAGAAGGTGTGCCGATTCCAATACTTAGAAACCACAAAGACATTACTTAAGTAACACTTGTCACCGGTATAGACACGCCCACAGAGTACGGATGGGGTAAGTCAGTATGACGTCAAAAATGCCCTGCCCCACCCTCCGTCAGAAAGCGCTGGGACCGGTACACCTTCTAATACTATATAGTATCCACTATCCTTGGTTTGGCACTACATATCTCTCTGACACAGGCTGTTCGAGCTACACGTCTACAAAAAACTAAATATCTAGAAGACGATTTGCGTCTTCGATATCGATGTGTCAGAAACGAGAGTTTTAGGAAAGATCCATTTACGTCCATTTTAAATCCAAGTTGCTCCTATTGAATTTTATGTTTTAATTTCTGTAATTCTAATGTAGTATACTCATATGGATATGATGAATGGCATGAGTGATGTAACAAAAAACAAATAAATTAAATAAGTAACAAAAAGTTCTTTAAAAAATATCTCCGAACGTTAAACTGTAGAAATGCAATAAGACACGGACACTAAAAAGTTTCACCCCACTTTTCCTCCTAACTTTTATGTCTTATAAAATGAAACACACAATTGAGTTTAGTCTCCTATAAAATGCCGTTTAAAGAATGTCGTTACTGAGAAACAATTCGAATTAGCTTAGAACAAATTGAGATAAATTTCGATTTCCAATGTTATATGAAGATGGTTGGTTGAATTAACGTCGCACTAGAGCAGTGGTTCTCAACCTTTTCTTTCTCGCGTACCCCTTGATAAAACTTTTCATTTATGAGTACCCCCTTTTCTTATAGCTCTCACCCATTCATCTAGGACTTTTTTTTTGTCAAATAGTAATGGTAGCAGTAACATTATCAGTTTTGTTATGCAGTAATGTTGGAAGTAGGCTGTAATGTTAGCAGTTTTGTTATACAGTAATGTTAGAAGTAGCCAGTAACGTTAGACGTTTTGTTAGCAGTAATGTTAGCAGTTTTGTTATACAGTAATGTTAGAAGTAGTCTGTAACGTTAGCAATTTTGCTATGCAGTAATGCTAGTAGTTTTATTCTGCAGTAATATTAGAAGTAGGCTGTAATGTTAGCAGTTTTGTTATACAGTAATGTTAGAAGTAGCCAGTAACGTTAGACGTTTTGTTAGCAGTAATGTTAGTAGTTTTGTTATACAGTAATGTTAGAAGTATGTTGTAACGTTAGCAGTTTTGTAATGCAGTAATGTTAGAAGTAGTCTGTAACGTTAGCAATTTTGCTATGCAGTAATGCTAGTAGTTTTATTATGCAGTAATATTAGAAGTAGGCTGTAATGTTAGCAGTTTTGTTATACAGTAATGTTAGAAGTAGCCAGTAACGTTAGACGTTTTGTTAGCAGTAATGTTTGTAGTTTTGTTATACAGCAATGTTAGAAGTATGTTGTAACGTTAGCAGTTTTGTTATGCAGTAATGTTAGAAGTAGTCTGTAACGTTAGCAATTTTGCTATGCAGTAATGCTAGTAGTTTTATTCTGCAGTAATATTAGAAGTAGGCTGTAATGTTAGCAGTTTTGTTATACAGTAATGTTAGAAGTAGCCAGTAACGTTAGACGTTTTGTTAGCAGTAATGTTAGTAGTTTTGTTATACAGTAATGTTAGAAGTATGTTGTAACGTTAGAAGTTTTGTTATGCAGTAATGTTAGAAGTAGTCTGTAACGTTAGCAATTTTGCTATGCAGTAATGCTAGTAGTTTTATTCTGCAGTAATATTAGAAGTAGGCTGTAATGTTAGCAATTTTGTTATACAGTAATGTTAGAAGTACCCAGTAACGTTAGACGTTTTGTTAGCAGTAATGTTAGTAGTTTTGTTATACAGTAATGTTAGAAGTATGTTGTAACGTTAGCAGTTTTGTAATGCAGTAATGTTAGAAGTAGTCTGTAACGTTAGCAATTTTGCTATGCAGTAATGCTAGTAGTTTTATTCTGCAGTAATATTAGAAGTAGGCTGTAATGTTAGCAATTTTGTTATACAGTAATGTTAGAAGTAGCCAGTAACGTTAGACGTTTTGTTAGCAGTAATGTTAGTAGTTTTGTTATACAGTAATGTTAGTAGTTTTGTTATACAGTAATGTTAGAAGTATGTTGTAACGTTAGCAGTTTTGTAATGCAGTAATGTTAGAAGTAGTCTGTAACGTTAGCAATTTTGCTATGCAGTAATGCTAGTAGTTTTATTATGCAGTAATATTAGAAGTAGGCTGTAATGTTAGCAGTTTTGTTATACAGTAAAGTTAGAAGTAGCCAGTAACGTTAGACGTTTTGTTAGCAGTAATGTTTGTAGTTTTGTTATACAGCAATGTTAGAAGTATGTTGTAACGTTAGCAGTTTTGTTATGCAGTAATGTTTGTAGTTTTGTTATACAGCAATGTTAGAAGTATGTTGTAACGTTAGCAGTTTTGTTATGCAGTAATGTTAGAAGTAGTCTGTAACGTTAGCAATTTTGCTATGCAGTAATGCTAGTAGTTTTATTCTGCAGTAATATTAGAAGTAGGCTGTAATGTTAGCAGTTTTGTTATACAGTAATGTTAGAAGTAGCCAGTAACGTTAGACGTTTTGTTATGCAGTAATGTTAGAAGTAGCCTGTAACGTTAGCAATTTTGTTATGCAGTAATGCTAGCAGTTTTGTCATACAGTAATGTTAGAATTAGCCTGTAACGTTAGCAATTTTGCTATGCAGTAATGCTAGAAGTTTTCTTATGCAGTAATGTTAGAAGTAGGCTGTAATGTTAGCAGTTTTGTCATACAGTAATGTTAGAAGTAGGCTGTATTGTTAGCAGTTTTGTTAGGCAGTAATGTTAGCAGTTTTGTTGTACAGTAATGTTAGAAGTATTCTGTAACATTAGCAGTTTTGCTATGCAGTAATGCTAGAAGTTTTCTTATGCAGTAATGTTAGAAGTAGGATGTAACGTTAGGAGTTTTGTTAGACAGAAATGTTAGCAGTAATATTAGCAGATTTATTACGCAATAATATTAGAAGGAGGCTGCAGCGTTAGAATTTTTGTTAAGCAGTAATGTTAACAATAATATTAGCAGTTTTTATGCAGCAATGTTAGAAATAAGCTGTAACGTTAGCGGTTTTCTTAAACAGTAATGTTAGATTAGCTGGCAAGTTAATCAAATAACTGAAATTGATAACACTTATATGCTATTTTTTTTTTTAAGATTTCACTTATTACATTTATTTATTTTTATTTTAGGAGATTTCAACAATTACTAATACTAGTATTTTCGCGTACCCCTAACTGGGACGCCACATACTGTCATGGGTATGCGTACCACAGGTTGATTACCGTTGCACTAGAGTTACACAATGAGCTATTCTGAACGTTTGGGGATCTTACTCGTAAAAGAAACCAAAAATATTGTCTCGAAATTTTAAAACATGATTAAATCACCTGAAAAGGTGCCACTGTTTATAAACTTCCACATCCCCCAACCAACATAAGATCACTTTGACCACGACCGATTTAACGAGCACCAGCTCTCTACATGACGATCCTCGGTTGGACGACGAGTGTCTAACAAGCAATCCTCCTATTTCGTGCTCGTCTACACACAGTTAAAAATTTCAGTTCAGCGATGTACCGTATTTTGGCGCAAAACAGAAATCTGTAGAAAATTACTCCATATTAGGTGGAATCTAGGTTGAACCAAAAATCCCTTATCGGAAAAAAAGCGGAGGTTTCACCGATAATAGGTTCAACATCTTTAACTGCAACCTAAATTTTTGCGCTGTCGCTACATCAACAAGCCGGGGAATCTCCTCCAGGAAAGAAAAAGACGAACAATGGCCTTTGTGGCCCAGTGGATAAAGACGTTCAGCTTTGAATCAGAGGATTTATAGTTCAAGCCCGATCAAAGGACTTGACATAGAAAAGTAAAAAAAGTCGTGGTCTTGCGATCGGAGGGTTGCCAGCTTTGCTACAAAAATACTAAAAAAACTCGAATTTTGGTTCAACGTTTCACAATAAAATGGTGAAACTAAGCACCAAATGTTGGTTGCAGCTGAATGTGTACCAAATTTTTTAGCAAGCTCGTAATAATTTTTAACAGTGTACTTAAGAACTTGTAGTTTTAAAATTTACAAATAACAATATTTGAAAACTGTTAAAATACCACCACATAAAAACGTATAACATATTATGCATTTATTTTAAAACAACTGCTACTTTAAATAGTTAAATAATGACACCCGATATTTTGAAGATAGTTTTTTTTTACTTCCAATATACTATTTGAAAATAACTTGTTTAGGAAATAAATGTCCGTGGGGAAGTTTACCGATAATAAAATATACCAGTACAATCTTTTACCTCCGTTTTTTTGAGATTTTGGATGGCTGCCAATTTACCCACAAGGTAAGGGAAAATATTTAGGAAGTTTGAAATTCAAAAATATCTCCTCCGAGTTGTTGTAACGAACGCCATAAAACGAAAGAGGTAATTTTCTCAGTAAATATGGTAAAATCTAAGTTTTAAGGAAAATCTATTCAACAACTTCTTAAGATGTTTAGCATGCATCATTTCTAACCAGGTGGAAAAGGGAACAGAAATTGTTTAATTTAGTTAAAAATTGTTTAAAAAACAACGACGAGGTTTCGTACTTGTTATTTCAGTCACGCTTTCTATTTTTGCAATGTCTCTTTAAAGGCAAAATTCAGAATTGTCTTAAAAATGGAATTGCATGATATTTTTTATTTGGCTGCTTATAGAAGTGATATAAAGTTTAATATTTTTTTGTTTATGAAATAACATTGCTAGTCAAAAGAATAAAGTTGGAAATTTTTTTTTAAAAAATCGTGATATCATTACCATGCCTAATAATTAATAATATATATAAATATAATAATAAAATTGAACTAATCCATATTTAAATTCAACTAAAGTATTACAATTATTAAATTTGTTATACCCAGTGCCGTTACGCAAAAAATATTTGGGGGAGGTTGAAACAAGAAATTTCCCAACTGAACGATTCGAAATTCTCAACTCAACTATTCGAAATTCTCAACTCAACTATTCGAAATTTCCAACTCAACAGTGCTGAAAATTCCCAGTTCCACCTTATCGACATTTTTCTTCTTTTTTTTATATATTTTAGGTAATAATAAACAGTTATCTCACAAGCATTGATTTATTGCACCCACATTCCAATGCAGTGTCCGTTACGAGGTATAATTTAAATGTAATCTTACAAGTTGGGCAATTTCTAATCTTCCCTAGCTTTCGTTTGTTAATAATATTAATTTACTTCAGGAGTTTTAAAGTCTTTTGGAGTTTGTTTTTAGAAGTTACGAGGTTTGTTATCCAACTTTCAGGGTTTGCAAATTATTGGGGGGTAAACTAATGAAGTGTAACCAGGCCCATCGCACAGGGGGACGACCATAATATGGTGTAGTTGCTGCAGACCTCTGTTTTACATCGTTAAACTGAATTTTTGTTAACTGTGTATGCTAATCTATATTAAGAGAAAATAATTTTGTTTGGCTACCTTTTACAATTCTGCCCTAAGAGATGTTAAATAAGTTTTGTAGATTATCGAAAGTTTCTTTTCTCAAATTAAAAATTAAATACCTTTGATTTTATTATTTGTTCCTTTTTTATTTACAAAGTTTATAAACTCGTATGATTTTTTTTCTGTAATTTTTCTAAATGTAAAAAAAAAAAAAAATGTAAATTTAAAAAAAAAAAAAAAAAAAAAAAAAAACTTTTTTTTTCTAAAGAGTTAAGTTTTCCAAGTGTACAAGTCACATAATTGTATTAAACTTCTCGAACATTATACGCAATGTTCTGTTAACTAATATTTCAAAAGCACAGCTTGTGAATATTTTGTGATTTTTAATTTAAGTTCGAATTTTAAAATAAAATATCTAAGAAAATCTAAATCTAAAAATAACACGTAATTTGCAATTGTATATCAAGTAAATAATTTCAATTTTAAATATATTATAGAATCTAAAAGATAAAATATGTGCTGCCAGCCCATTTAGTTTGCATGTATTTTCGAAAAGAGCGATTTCAAATTCAAATTCTCTGAATCATGTTAATCTTCTTTTACAGAACAAATATCCATCATAAACGGATCTCCAACTTCGGGTGACAGTAATAACGGCTTATCCGTTATCCGCACCGACGTCTCTTCAAAGAATTCGACTCAAAATTACTCCATCTGACATCTTCAAAACTTCCACTAAATAAATGACCATAGTTGAGCGGATTTCATTCCTTCTCTAATGAGTCTGGAAAGCATTTGACTGCACTTCAACGAATAATTCAAAGGGGGAGGGGGGAGTTTGGCTGTTAAAATCTTTCCGAACTCAATTTGCATCTTAAGTATGGAGGATTTAAATATTTACCAAACTTTACTGACGATTTTAACGAGTTGTTTG
Source organism: Troglohyphantes excavatus (assembly GCA_963932185.1). Classification (NCBI taxonomy): domain Eukaryota; kingdom Metazoa; phylum Arthropoda; class Arachnida; order Araneae; family Linyphiidae; genus Troglohyphantes; species Troglohyphantes excavatus. The sequence continues at coordinate 54,718,572 of OZ010670.1, forward strand.
GAGCGATAAATTACTGCGTTTTTCGGTTTTTAGGATTACGTGAAAATGAATTTTTAAATACTGAGGAATAGGACAGATTTCTCTAAATTAAAGGTTTATGGGAATCTAGGGTCGTGGTTGAGTCTTGCTGAGAACAAATTGAAATATTTTGATCCCAAAATAGGATTTTTTAAAAAATATATTTTATTTTAAATGGAGAATATCTGGCAGCACATATTTTCTCTTTTAGTTTGTATAATATATTTAAAATTCAAATTATTTACTTGATATACAATTGCGATTTATATGTTATTTTTAGATTTAGATTTTCTTGGATATTTTATTTTTAGATTCGTATTTAAATAAAAAAAATCATAAAATTCACACGCTGTGCTTTTGAAATATTAGTAACAGAACATTGCGTATCATATTCGAGAAGTTTGATACAAATATGTGACTTGTACACTTAAAAAACTTAACTTTTTAGATTTTTTTTTTTTAATTAAAATTTTTTTTTACAATTAGAAAAATTGCAGAAAAAAAATTCATACGAGTTTATAGACTTTGTAAATAAAAAAGGAACAAATAATAAAATCAAAGGTACTTTATTTTTAATTTGAGAAAATAAACTTTCGATAATCTACAAAACTTATTTAGTCTCTCTCAATGCAGAGTTGTGGAAGATAGCCAAACAAAATTATTTTTTGTTATACAGATTTGAATATAGATGGACTTTATAAAAACACGTGTACAATAAAACGTCATAGATTCAGTGCGTCAAAAGTGTTGTATATTTCAATTTCGTTAATATAAATGATGTAATTCGTTATGTTTAAAAAAATTGGAAATATATTTTGTACATAATAACTAAAACAGAATGTAAACTATCGATTACAAGATGTTGATAAATAGAATATACAATGGAATTTGTTTAGCAATATACAAGTGATCTCTCATTTTTCTATTATTTTATTTTTTAATATATTGTTACTTATTTCTAGCATACATACAATCACCTTTTTTAACGAAATGCATTTTATATACCTTGAAAAAATCCGATACAGACACTTAAGGGCGTATATTTCTCGCAATATATAAATATCAATAAGTAAACATACATATAAAGTTAGTAACATACATTAAAAAGTAAATAATAAAAATAATTATTTAATATACGAAACGTCTGACTGCAACTAAGAGGAACAATATATATATATATATTTATAAATTTTACGTTTGGATTAAAATTTATATTGTATGAAATGTATAGATGAAAAATAGCAACTGTTCACTTTTTGGTGAAATCAAAATCGCAACGACTTCATATAAGCTATAGACCTGCACTTTTCCTATACCACATAGCAAAACATTAAGAGCTATTATAGCCCCCCCCCCCTCCCTCTACAAAAAAATTTAAAAAACTTTAAATATCAGGATGTTGAGTTTAACAATACGGCATGGCATTTTTTGCTGCGTACCCTTCATTTCTATTATTAGTCGAATCACTTTGGGATTCATTTAAATTAAAATAGAAAATAAACAATTATTAATTGAAAGATAGATTATCTTGTGACATACCTAGCATTACATGAAATAGCCATCTCCGCACAAACTTAATAAAGTCCATAATTTGTTTTCTACCATTTATTCGCCGTCGAGTATAGTTGAAAATTACGAGCAATTTTCTAATTTGCAGTTTAAAATTCCAAACATTCCGTTTGCGAAACTTCCGCAAAATTGATGGCGATTGTTGAGCCAACTCCAGTCCTTATGTAATGAGTTGGAAAGCATTCAGTTCGAATGAAATGGAATTCACTTCAAGTAATCATTGAAAGTGAGAATTTGGGTCGTTCAAAACCTCTTTTGCGAATTGAGCTTTAGGGAATTTAAATATTTTGGATTCTTTAATCCTAGTTTAAGCGATTTCAGAGGTTTGATATACGAGTGGCCGTAAGCTGGATATTTATATAATTATTATACCAGGCTACATATCTTAATTTGATTTTTTAATTAATTGATAAATTAATTTTTATTAAAATGTATTAAAAGATAATGTAGGAAGTGTCTATCAAGATAGCGCGGAATTTAAGGTGTTAATTTATATATAACTCTAAGACGCAAATGAAAATTGCAATTTTAATTTATAGGCGTTAATTACAGTATCTTATATGGATAACGCAATTTGTTTTACTCAGGTATCACAAACTATCTTTAAATGATGAGCACTCAAAACAGACTGAGTCGCAAAATCAACAGGACATTTTTGTGCACTCTTCTGCGCTGATAAAAATTGGTACTCAAAAATAAGTCAAATGTACTCATTTTTTATAACATTTTATGCTTATCATGGCTCAGAATACAATAGTTTCAATTTTGAAAAAGACATGTACTTAAAAATGAGTGCAATGGATAAAAATATATAAAAAGAGCAGATGCTAGCTAGGCTGCCTTCATAAATCACTTCCAATAAATATCGACAATTACAACCAAGACTTACCGGAAATCGAAGCCATACCGTCGGGAACCGCAGTCCAGTGAATTATCCGTTGTTCTACCAGGGCGACGGGAAGAAGATGTAAACAGAATAAATGTTCAAAAGGTGTGCCAAAAGAATGGGAAGCAAGGTAATTGAATTGTAATAACTCATTTTCCAATCGACATCAAATAATGCGAGAAACTATCTTCTGAACAACTACTTTAAGTTTGTCAGGTCGCTTTGCTAAGATGGCTTGAACAGAAGCTGTGATTAGCAATATTAAATCACATTGCTCATTTTTGAAAAGTACGATTACTTAGATTTGAGTACGTCATCGCTCATTTACGACGCAATTGTAGTAAAAAAATAAGTACGTTCATATACTCATTTTTAAGCACCATTCTTTTACAGTGTACCTCCATGCAAAGTCAATTTGCAGTAAAAAAGAAATTTTCGTAAAATATTATATTTATAACTAATTCTATAAACTTATGTAATATGCAATGTACAATAGATCCTATTAAACCACTTTTTGTTTCTCGTTTTTCGAAAGAAAAGTTTTAATTCTGGAATTTATCCATTTTCAAGCCTAAATGCATCGCTATTATTAAGCAATAACAAAATTTATACGCATATTTTTCTCCAATCCGATAAAACTTAAGTTTTTTTATGAATATAAAGCCTAATGGAATGTCTAGACACAGAATAATTTATTACCATTTTGACAAGTCTACAATTTATAACCCCTTAAAAACTGACTAAACTCAGACAGTTTTAAAATATTTAGGGTGTCTCAAGAATAACATAACGCCGCCAGGCTTTGTTGAACTTGCAAATATTACAACACCCGAATGTCTGCTAAGTCTACGGAATTTTCCCTAGCGTAATATTAGGCATTTAAAAATATAAATTTCCGCAATATAATTCCAGAAGTCCTTTCTTTCAATTTGCTTGTTTAGTTCTCGTAATACTGTACTGGTTTAATTTAAGTAATGCTGTTCATATAAACGTGAGTGTCCGTAATTGAAGTGATTCAAATTAATGTGTTTGTAGTAACTTGAAAACTAATATTAATGCATCCGTAAAGATTTAATTTTTTACTCTAACATGTATTTTGTTAAAATTAATTACTTTTATTCAAATTTATTTATTTATTTTATTTTTTGTATTGTACTAGCTTGAAACTATTGTATGGATATATAATTTTAATGTTAATTACCAATTATTTCTGTAAAACAGTAATCCCAGAAGACATATTCCAATATCACACACAGTAAAAAAAAGTACTTAAACATGGGTATCTAAAATGTCTCCCTTGATTTCTTTAAGTATAATTGCATCGTAAACGGGCGAATGATATTCCCAAATGCCAGTAACTGTACTTTTTTTAAAAAGTAGTAATGTGATTTAATATTGCTAATCTCAGCATATGTTCAAGCGATGTAAATGAAACCTGCACAACTTTAAATAGTTTTTAAGATTGTTTTCCGTATTAATTTTGATGTCGACAAATAGAAACTGAGTTATTACAACTAAATTATCTTGTTTCAATTTTTTTTGGCATTCCTTTTTAACATTTATTCTGCTTATATCATCTTCACGTCTCCCTGGTCATACAACGGATAAGGCACTCAACTTCGGTGCCTGAGGATATGGGTTCGATTCTCGGTAAGTCTTGGTTGTAAATGTCGATATTTATTGAAAGTGGTTTATGAAGGCAGCCTATGCAGGCTCATTATACTCCTTTCTGAGTACATGTATTTTCCAAAATTGAAACATGTATTCGGAGCCAGGATAAGCATCGAATGTACTCAAAAATGAGTACATTTGACATGTTTTTGAGTACCTATTTTTAACAGTTTATACTCAAAGAAAGGCGAATAGGTTTTGATACTCATTTTTAAGTAAATACTAAATGTAGGCAAGCATCTATTCATTGTACTAAGTTATGAGTAAATGTCTTTTTCAAAATTAAAATTCCTGTATTCGGAGCCATGATAATCAAAAAGGAGTACATTTGACTTGTTTTTAAGTAACTATTTTTAACAGTGCGCATGGTCAGAAAATTGCACTGATAATGTGGGTTCGATTCTTGCAGCTGTCTGTTCAATTTTTTAAGCTTATTAATTTGCTATGTTCCTTGTAAAACAGCCGTGGCAAAAGACCTAGTACAATAGCACACGTTGTCAGAGCATTCTGCTAATAAAGCGTGTTTCAAACTTGCCGATATCTGTTTTCCAATATAAAATTAGGCTCACTACTAATTAGTATGAATTATTAATTAATCATTTGTGTGTCAAAAAATATCGTATTATCACAGGTATTGTAAAGGAATGCCATATTTAAACTAGAACTGACATTTCGATTGGGGGGATAAATTAATATTTTAAATATTTGATAATACAACATCGACTAAAGAATTACATTAAATAATCTAATAGTAAATATTAACAGTTTATTTTGAAATGGTAGACATTCCATGAGTTCACAAATTGTTGGGCGATGGGCGATGATTGGCTATATCACATTTAGCTGCATTGTCATAATAATATATTATTTTTACCCTTATTAATTTGCTTATCTTCTAAACATCTCGTTCAGCTTTCGTAGAAACAAATAAAATAGTTAAAGCATAGAAAAAAAAATAGTGTGTTATGTTTAGTTAAACATCTAAATAATGACCCAAAAAATTTGTGACCACCTTGTTATGCTCTTGTATAGATCAATGTCGAGGCTTTTGGTTGGTTGATTTATTTAACAACGCACAAGAGCTGCACAGGGGGCTATTGGTGACGGTTCGGGGCCTATCTCGAAGGAAAAACCCGGGAACGATGCCTCGTATTTTTGAACCATGGTCGGATGACGAGGACAACACCTGAGCTGGCACCCAACGCCTTCAATAGACGTCGGGACTTTGGACCCCGATCAGATTTATCGTGCACCAGTCCCGTTTACACGCTGTTAATTTTTTTCTGGATGTTCTGGACGACGTTCTAGTATTTTGGTAGCGAAGTTGGCAACCCTGCGATCACAATATCACTACTTTTTTACTATTCTTAGTCTAGTCCGTCGCACAGGTTCGAATCGGGAAACCTCGGATTCCCAGCTGACGCCTTAATCCACTCGGTCACGGAGGCCACGCAATGCTCCTGGGAAAGACCCGGAAACACTGCTTCGTAGTTTTGAACTATGGTCAAATGACATGAATAACACCTGAGCTGGCATCTGACGCAACCTCAATAGGTGTCCGGACATTAGACATCGATGAGATTTAATGTGCACCAGTTCCCTACACACGACGGTGGTAAATGAGGATATTTCATGCGACTTTTGTAACTTAGCAACGAACCCTCCTATCGATAGATCAGTACATCATAACTCTTTGTCAAGTCCTCATGCGGATTCAAACTCACAATAAAAGTTGGTTTGGTTGGTTTGGTTAATTAACGTCACACTAGAGCTGCACAGTGGGCTATTGGCGAAGGTTTGGGGTCTATCTCGAAGGAAAGACCCGGGAACACATACACATTCACACACACATTCATACATGCAACTCGTTATTTTAGAACCATGGTCAGATGATGAGGAAACACCTCCCAATAAAAGAGCCCCAGTTGCTCAGTTGGTAAGGCGTTCAGCTACTAATCCGAGGATTGGTGGTTCGAATCCGGAAAATGGACTTTACATAGAAAAGTAAAAAGTACTGATCTTGCGATCGGAGGATTGCCAGCTTCGCTACAAAAATACTAGAAAGTCGTCCAGAATATCCAACAAATTATACTGACGTGTATACGGGACTGGTGCATGATAAATGTGATCGGGGTCCAAAGTCCCGACGTATATTTGAAGGCGTTGGGTGCCAGTTCAGGTGTATCCTCGTCATCTGACCATGGTTCTAAAATAACGAGGTGCATGTATGAATGTGTGTGTGAATGTGTTCCCGGGTCTTTCCTTCGAGATTGACCCCGAACCGTCGCCAATAGCCCACTGTGCAGCTCTAGTGCGACGTTAATTAACAAAACCAAACCAAACCTCCCAATAAAAAGAGTTTCAGTTATAATTTGTTAACCAAACCATACACCTATATAGAATTTTCCCCTACTAGTTAAATTCACTCAATCAATGTCTGAAAAGGCATCAATTCAAAAACTATACCCAATACATCCAGTTTTACCCTTTAGAATATTTCCCCATTCAATACCAAATAATACCACAGAATTCCTGACATTTTCTTCTCGAAGAGCCTTAAGAAGAACCCCACAGAGAGACACACAAAGGAAAATCCCCTGCAGTGGATAGAACGACCGCACTCAATTCCCATCCACAAATAGAATGAAGGTATCTTTTCTTTGGTTGCTCCCTGGCTGAACACTTTTCGCCAGCGAAGTGTTTCTTTTTTACATGTCCCGTCCTAATTTTTTTCGCCTCTTTTTCTTCTTCTGTTTGATAAAAGGGGTGTGACCTCGTGGGTTTATAAACACAGAGGGGAGATGTATTGTGAGTCGTCGAAACATGCATCAGGCGTAATGGCGTCGGGGGAATTCGCGGTATGATGCTCTGAAAGTTATAACGGAATCCGTCTTCTGGATGGTAGAGGTGACGAGTGGTGTAAGTCACTGGATGTTGGTGTTTTGATGTGGAGAAGGACGTAAATATTTTATTGACTTGTAACGTTTTTAAAATCAGCGATGTATGGGATGCTGAAAACGCATTCTCATATATAACGAAACTTTTGTCGTTTTTGATAAAGCAGGTGTCTGCTTTATGCTCCTATTAAATACTTTGTCAAACTGATGGAACTCGTTTTGTCATCTTTTTCACGAAATTTATTTCGTCAAAATAAAGGAGATTTCAAACGTATGTAGAGAGTTATAAAATACAAAAACAGCGTTAAAATACGCAATAAAAATCCATCAATCTGGACATGTTTCGGGAGATACATCTCTCTTCATCAGCAGAAAAAGGGAGATGAATCTCTTGAAACATGTCCAGATTGATGGGTTTTTATGGCGTATTTTAACGTTGTATTTGTATTTTTAAATTCTTAACGCAATGTTCTATAAGACGAGTGTTTTATCTTAAATGTAGAGAGTGCAATTCGGATCATAGATCTACAGGTTCAGAGTCCAATGCTGTCTGAACTCGGCCAAGAAGGCCCATTTATATTCTGAACATATAAGTATAATAACCAGACATGAGCAGATGCCTCTTAAACTGGGCGAAAAAAAGGCATCTGAATAAATTACTTTCGTTCAAAATTGGAAGGTTCCTGCATCGTCAAAAGTCACGTGATCGCAAAAATCTCACAAATGAGAGTGTCACGTCTGAGAGTGAGGGGTACTAAGATAGAAACTCTGTTATACTTTTAATGGAATCCATTCCGTCCCTATAACTCGGTGATAAGTGCGTAATTCTGGTCTGGTTCTATACGAAACTAGACGTAGGTAGGAAAATATTGAAATAAAGCAAATCATGTTGGTCACGAGAATGGGGTTCTACGAAGATGTTACACTAGTTAGATGTAATATTTCCTCGTATTGCCGAGAACTTTGTTGAGTATTTTCTTCTTTAACATATGTCCACTTCCATATCCTATATATCTAAATCACCTTCTTTAACTTATATCCCTTACACCTGTATCCCCTATGTTTATATCCCTACATTTATATATGTATTTCCCTATATTTATATCCTCTATATCCCTACATCTATACTTATATCTATACCTATATATCTATATCCCCGATATCCTCATCCCCTTCATTTATATATGTATATCGATGTGTATATCGATCGAGCGTCTGTATCGTCAAAAAGTTTCTTAATTTTTTTTCAAACAGTCCGGTTAATTGAGAATTCCGGATAGTTTAATGCCGGATAACCGGATATTATTTTTCAGAAGGTACTCTAGTGAGGCATACCTTATCCAACAAAAAAATAATTTTCTAAATATCTGAATTAGAACAAAAATCTTGGGCGAACATACATTAAAAAAAATACTTAACAGTCGAATTGATAACTGGTGACCTTTGGCGCGCTTTGGCGTTTGGTTGGCGCGCTTCTCAGTCGGTTAAAAAATAAGCATGCAGTTATAACAATAGTATAGCGTGCGAAATAATTGAACATAGTATTTATCTACTTAGATTACAAGACAATTTAAATATACATTGTAGAATTACAAAAATTTGATTTGAAATATAGTCTAACTGTTTCCGATGTCTAGGAGTTTTGCGCAAAGAAGTAATTATGCAAAATTGTATGCAGTTTTTACTTTTTTTTTTCGTTCAATATATATGAATACTTTTAATTTTTATGTATATTGCCTCTAAAATCCTTTTTCATTTAAGTTAACCGAAGATCGAAGCAGTTAGCGAAAGTGAGAGTTTACAATGGGTATTAAAACTTGCAAAAAAACAAATTTAAAAACAGGGTAAAAATACTTAATATAGTAAAAAGTATTTTCCTCAATGAAATTTTTTTTAAAAGTTCAGAGTAATTTTTTTTTTAACATTTTCTTTACTTATAAAAATTTCAAATTAAAATATAAATTACTATTTAAAATAACCATTAAAAATATTATGTATCGGTGCCTTTGGGCGGTAAAGTGTTAGAGGTATTTTATGTAAATTTGAGATTAAGAGTTCATTTAAATTCACTAACCGAAATCTGTATAGTATTTAATTGGGGTAGTTGAAAAAATTATTTTAAGTTTCAAAAACTAACTAACGTTTTCCCATCTCATATTATATCAACATATCATATATATTATAACTATCAACTTTTAAATAATTTTCCTACAAAATTAATTAATTGTCGCTTTCCACGTCTGTGAACTAAGGCAACGATATATAAGTTAAAAGATAACCCAAAACTCACTGTATAAAAAATTTGCTTAACAATTGACGTACTCGTTTTTCTTTAAGTACAATTGCATCGTAAATGAGCGATGACGTACTCAAATTTAAGTAATCATATTATCGCAAAAATGAGCAGTAAGGTTTATTATTGCTTATATCAGCTTCTGTTCAAGCCATCTTAACAAAGCGACCTGACACACAAAATAGTTGTTCAGAAGATGGTTTTCTACATTATTTGATGTCGATTGCTTAAATAGGAAATGAGTTATTACGATTCCATTATCTAACTTCCCATTCTTTTGCCACCCCTTTTTAACATTACTTCTGTTTCTAACTTCTTCGCGTAGCTCTCGTAGTACAACGCATATGACCATGGACTTCGGTGCGGACATCAAGTAGACGGATTGGGTTCGAGTCCTGGTTGTAATAGTTGACATTTATTGAAAGTGATTAATGAAGGCATCCTATGTAGGCAAGCAACTGTTCCTTTTATTCCTTTTACTCATTTTTGAGTGCATGTCTTTTTCAAAAACTTATAATATTCGGAGCTATGATAAGCATATAATGTAATCAAAAACAAGTACATTTCACTTATTTTTAAGTACTTAATTTTTACAGTGCTGAAATGATGGTTTTGCTGTGACTTAAACCCTTTGAGCATGGATCCTTTGTAGTAGAGGAGTCATGACGTCAATTTCGCTAACATCAAAGTGAAGCCAACAGACACGTTGTTAATTACGTTATTCCATTCATAAATTTTCACTTTTACACATTTCCCATTTCATCAGCCATCACGAGTATTCTTTAATTCATAATTTTGAAGAGATGGCACGTGATATGGGCCTTTCGCTCCGAGATGTTGGTTTCACGATTATGACGTCATATTCTCTCTCCTACAGACCATTCATGCTCGAAGCTTAAACCACTCTACCTTTGAATTGATGCCGATAGAAGCGTGAAGAGAAGCGATTCACACAGATTTATTATAAGCGATAAATGTGCAAAGTTCTGTCCTTCCAGAATAGCTCGGCACCCATTATCTAAATTCCCGAAAATGTTTCCCCTGGCGCCCATAAAATGTTTAGAAGCTACGTTTCACGTCTTTGAAAGTGTCACCTGGATAAAACTCCATTTACAGCCGAGCTCAATGGTCCTCTTTTATTTCACTGGACAGTATTAAATAGTGGCAGGTTTAAAAGGGGGGGGGGGGGAATGGGGATGGTTGGGCCGAAATTGCTATCGGCTTGTGTGAGGATTTTAATGGTTATGCCGTTTTGTAAGAAATGCAAACTCTTGTCAGATCAGGTGATTATATAAGAAAATTACAACTTTTAAAAGTTATATCTCCGCAAGCAATCAACTGAGAGCGTCCTTCTATGTATGAATGGGACAAGGATATTATGACAATTATTACTATACTCGGGGACAACCTAAGTTGAGCCTAAAGCAATTGAATATTTATACATATCCTAGCTTCCACTTCAGGTTCAACTTAGGTTGTCCCCGAGTATAGTAGTGCTGTAAATATTAGACCTCGCGACCAAAACAACATTTGCAACAAAACATATATGTCGATTTTAATGACTTCAAGCGCCATTCATAGAATTTTAAAAACAGCTACTCAAAAATAAGTAAAATGTACTCATTTTTAAGTACCTTTTTAATGAGTGTGGATTGAACTGTCAAATGAAATTGTAGAACACATCGGTTCACTTAAACATAAGTACTTAATTATCTCTCTCTACGACCCTTCGCTTATAAATGAAATTACAGAAGTTAAACACACCAGCGTATGCCCGTAATATGACTTATTCTCCATGGCGCTATAAAACTTTAAAATATCAAAAACATTTATGGCGCACTATAATGTAAAAAAAATACTTAAAGTTGAGCACCCGAACCTACTCGTTTTTCTTTCAGTACAATTGAGTCGTAAATGAGTGATGACGCACTCAAATTTAAGTAACCTTACTTTCTCAAAAAAGAGCAAGGTGATTTAATATTGTCAATATCATCTTCTCTTCAAGCGATCTTAATGCAACCTGCCAAACTTAAAATAGCTGCTCAGAACATGGTTTTCCATATTATTTGATGTAGATAACTTAAATAGAAACAAAGTTTTTATAATTCGATTATTTTAAATCCCATTCTTTTGGCATACCACTTTTAACGTTTCTTCTGTTTAAAACTTCTCAGGCACGCTTTGGTAGTATAACTGATAAACACTGAACTGCGGTGCCTGAGGATCTGGGTTCAATTCCCGGTAACACTTGGTTGTAATTGCCTATATTTATTGACAGTAAGCCGTACATAGACCACTAAGTATACACATATTTGAGTACTTGTCTTTTTCAAAATTGAAACTTATGCATTCGGAAATATTATCAGCTAAAAAAATAAGAAATAAGAAATATGCTAAAAAAATAAGTACATTTTTCTTATTTTCGAGTACCTATCTTTAAGGGGGTCCGATACCTTCGACATTTTTTTTTTTTATATACTTGTACAATCCAATTTTTTTTCTCTTTCTAAATATGCATAAAAAACCATTTTAAGACGCTCAATTTTTTTTTTAATTGCACATTTATTTTTAAATTAAAATTTTAGTAAATTTTTTAACAATTTTAAAATTCCTACTTCTTTTTTGTTTTTCAATTTTTTGAAGAAATTTTTTTTATTTAAGATCTTGAATAATATGTAAATAGATGTATGCATTCAAATTTTGATTCAGATACATCACTTTAAAAAAATTAAATATATTAGAAATTTTGGAAAAAAAATTGACGAAAAAAAATATAATTCCATTTTAAGTGGTTTTAAAAAACAAATTATAGTAAAAATAGGAAATCTGAATGCATACATCTATTTAAAATATATTTATCTTGCTATACACACAAAAATTATGATTTTAAGTATAATAGTAAAAAAGCCTTAGCATTTTTAGTGTTCATTAAATTTGAAAACCACGAACAGAGATATTTGCTTTTAAAGTTTACATATGATACAACTATGTTATAGGAACACATCATTAAAACATTCATAACTAAAAAGTAATAGGAATTTTTTGAAGCAGTTTTTTGTGAGTTATTAAGATAAGTTTGAATATTATTTTTTAAATATAAAAAAAAATGACCTTTTTTGCGAATTTTGGGTATCGGACCCCCTTAACAGTGTAATTTCTGCCATCCCCTGTACCCATACCGGTTTTAAATACATATTGCCATCAAAAAGGATTATCTGGTTGAATGAAATGTGACGAATACGGTATTTTTAATTAATTTAAAACGCGACGAATCCTCCACCAAAACAGAAGTTGAAAACTTCTATCCAATTATCTAATAACCAATTTTCAAAATTAATCACGGTGGTGACAATTACTTTCGCAATAAGAATTAATGGAAAATGACAATTAATGTGTAACCCCATTCATTGCTTCGTCTATATATTGATAAAACTCGTTAATATTTCAAATATACATTCATGCATTCTTATAAGTTTTACTGTAAATTTGTTTTTTATGTCGACAGCTGAACGTATTAAAGTTACGAACTTCATTAAGCAATTGAGTTTACGCTCCGAATAGCATTCAGTCATGGTTAGCTGAAGTTTCATTAGGAAAATGAAATTTTATGCTTTGTGGGAAAAGTAATTAAGAAAGGCAACAAACATTGCGACGAAATTATTTGACTCAAATGAAAGTTTTTCGAGCTAAAAAAAAGAATACGCCCACAATATTTTATATATGACCTCGTTACATTACTAATTAAAAAACTTTTTGTGAAAAATTGGATTTGTGATTGAATTTATTGTATTCTGAAAACTTAGCCAAAAATTGTTTTCATGTCAACAATGACTCCATACTTCAATTTCCATGTCTACACTGTTAAAAATAGGTATTCAAAATATGCGAAAACGCGCCAATTTTGTTAACCTACACCACTAATCATGCTCACGATCGCTGAATAAGAAAAAAGTTTCAAATCCAATCTTTCACAAAAAGTTTTTTAATTAGTAATGTAGCGAGGTCATATATAAAATATTGTGGGCGTATTCTTTTTTTTAGCTCGAAAAACTTTCATATGAGTCAAATAATTTTGTCGCCAAAGTTTGTTGCCGTTCTTAATTACTTTTCCCACAAAGCATAAAATTTCATTTTCCTAATGAAACTTCAGCTAACCATGACCGAATGCTTTTCGGAGAGTAAACTCAATTGCTTAATGAAGTCCGTAACTTTAATACTTTCAGCTGTCGACATGAAAAACAAATAATGTATGCTCAACAGAAAGCAACCCTTTTCTTCAAGATTGCACTGTTAAAAATAGGTATTAAAAATAAGTAAAATGTACTCATTTTTGAGTACATTCGGTACTTATCATGGCTCCGTATACATAAGTTTCATTTTTGAAAAAGACATGTACTAAAAAATCAGCACATTAGGTAAAATCGAATAAAAAGAGCAGATGCTAACCTACATAGGCTGCCTTCATAAATCACTTTCAATAAATATCGACAATTTTCAACCAAGACTTACCAGAAATCAAACTCACAGCAGTTGTAACTGTCCAGAGTTTTATCCGTTAAGCTACCAGGGCGACGTGAAGAAGTTATAAACAGAAGTAATGTTAAAAGGGTGTGTCAAACGAACGGTAAGTAAGATAATTGAGTTGTCTTAATACCATTTAAGCAATCGACATCAAATGATGTGGAAAACCATATTCTGAACAACTATTTAAAATTTATCAGGTTGCTTTGTAAAGATGGCTTGAACAGAAGCTGAGATCAGCAATATTAAATCAATGCAATTGTACTCAAAGAAAAACGAGTATGTTCATTTTTACTCATTTTTAAGTACCTTTTTTTACAATGCTTGTTTATTGAAAGAATAATTTTAGTTTACATTGTGCCATGATCCCCTGCATCCTTCAAATGTACAACTTACAACAACAATCTAAAGTAAAAATTTATTCATGAAATTTCTTATCGGAAATCGAAACGAACCTTATGGTGTGGCGGCACAAATGTTCCTACACCTACATCGAATTCAGCTAAGAAAATAGGAGAACTTCATAAATGGTATGAGTTAAACAATTGATTTTAATTTTAAATTAGGTGAGAAGGGGAGAGAAGCATGGGCTGAGTGATAAGCTAGTTTTAAGATATACTCACTGTAAAAAAAGGTAATTAAAAATGAGTATCCGAACCTACTCTCGTTTTCTTTGAGAACAATTACCTCGTAAATGAGCGATGACGTACTCAAATTTAACACTAAACCTACCGACATTTCATGTTTACCTAATCCTACCATGAGCGGTCAAATGACCGCTTAAAAAAACATATATGTATCTTAATATAGAAAGAAATGTTAGCCAATTGGATAGTAATTTTTTTTTTCTATTTTGAAAAGTTTTATTTACATTTATGCATTTTCAGCACATTTTTTTTACAAATTACAGTATTTTGTATTGCACATTTTCCGTTGCCGTCAACCCTGCCGGTGTCGGTCTGCACCCGTGCCACCTGGTTGGACCGAAGCGGTTTATACAGCTTTGCCTGGTTGGTCTGCAGGACACTTGGTGCCCAGATGGCTGGATTACCACAACACGGTAGATCCACAATTACATTGTGGACTCGTAAAAAAATTTAAGGAGTGTGCTTTCCGAAGAATATAGTTGTAAATAACATGAACTGTTCAAATGGTCAAATGATCGCTCATGGTAGACTAGACATGCTATGAATTGTTTTCGAAATGTAAAGAATAAAGAATGGGCTGTATGTATATTATAGGATAAGTCAATAAGTTACAAGGCGATACAGTAACGTTGTATACAAGAAATTCTAAACGAAATTTCAAAAACTGTCATTTGACCACGCGTGGTAGATTTAGTGTTAAATAACCTTACAAAAAATTCGTGTCAAAAATGAGTAGTGTGATTTAATTTTGCTAGCCTCAGTTTCTGTTTAAACCATCTTCATAAAACGGCCTGACGCACTTAAAATAGTTGTTTCAGGAAAATTTTTTCCACATTATTTGAATTCGATTCCTTAAATGGAAACTGAGTCATTACAACTCAATTATCTTACTTCCTATTCTTTTGGCACATCTTTTAAATATATCCTTTGTTCATTACTTCTTCTAGTCTCACTGGTAGTTTAACGGATAAGGCTTTGGACTGCGGTGCTAAGGATATGGGTTCGATTCCCACGTTTGTCTTGGTTATAATTGTCGATATATTTTTAAGGTGATTTATGATGAAGTCAACCTTTGTATAGGATAGCATATGCTATTTTTCTTCATTGTACTCTTTTTTTAGTACACTTCTTTTTCAAAATTGATACTGATGTATTCGGAGCCATGATAAGCATCGAATTAACTCAAAAAAGTGTATCATTTACTTAGATTTGCGTACCTATTTTTAACAGTGCTGAAAGAAAATACCTTAAGAAATGCATCTCAAATAGTAACTTTGTTTAAAGGGCAATTATAATATTTTACTAATAATATATTATTATTGATAAAAAATAGATTGTAATTAAATATAAATATGTGTTTTAAAAGAGTTTTCAAACTCAAAATACATTCGATATAGATTGAAAATATAAATATGTCAACAACATAATACCTCAAAAATATAAATACGATCAGAAAAAATTACCCGAATTTGCACTATAAATATCTAAGTGTTTTCTGCATGCGATATTTGTTTGAATCCACTAATAGTTACAAACTAACACAAATGCCATCAAATGTTACATAAAAATACCGATATTTTTAAGTGGTTATCAAATTATGCTACATAAAAACTTTATTCGGTAAATTTGAAGATCAATAGCGATTATTTTTATGGCTAATGGTGCTTGAATCGATTGAAACAAAATTATTTAAACGTTTTGGTTATATGTGGGAAAAAGTAAACTCTAAAGTAAGGGGTAATAATTTCCAAAGTTGTAGAAAAGTTCATTTAATTATAGATATTTCAGAAGATTGTTTATTTTGCAATTTAATCGTTAAACAATTCAACTCTCGTTCGAATACAGCACGCTATTAGAGCATCCATAATTTTTTTTGACAGCATACAATTTAGAACACTTAAAATACTTCTCCAAATTACAGTACTTTTACGCAAAGAAGAATATTTTTATTTGATAAATTATCGTTTAAATCTTAAATTTCACAAATAGATAATTATAATTTCTAGTTTTCGAATTCACATTATTGATAAAATATATTGAAATTAGTTTAAAATCAAAACTATTGGATAATATCTAATATTTAAATATGTACTTTAGAAATAGCTCTACAATTTTATATTCTATAGAACAGCTGATCAAATCAGTTTTGAATTTTTTTTTATAAATAATAATTCTGTTTGTAATATATATATAAGATATCATGTTGTATACATCTGAGCATAGTGTTGAAAAATACATGACATCGCAAAATTAACCTTAAAATAGACAACATTTGAATTACCGTCATTTACACATGGGGAAATAGAATTAGAAGCCCCAAAAATATAGAATTTTTTATGTGAAAAAATCCTTAAAATATATCCGGGTACATTGGCAGAACTTTGCGGGCACTAAAATGTGTTGATAACATCGTGTAAAGGAAGGTAGACCACGTCGAACCTTATATAAAACTAGCATGCCCGTGCGATAATTATCATATGAACAACGTCCACTCCCCCCCCCCCCCTACAAAACAAACCCTTGACGGTGAAAAATATTATCGAATTTTTTCTGCCTAAAAAATCCAAAACGTTTAATGGTTTGCTCGGCAGCCTAATCATCGGCATATTAAAAAAAACGTTCAATTTAATTATATGAAAAGCATTTATAAAAAAAACGGTGATATTAATGAGATGAAAGTACGATTCGTCACTTATTAATGAAATTATTTTTCTTTTGATACCTCATGTTTTAAGATTCGTGTGGTCTAAGGGATCTACCTATTACAGAAATAATGTATACGATTGAAATTTAATTAGTTTTTTTTTTAGTAAAGATTCAATTCTACAAAAATAATACAAATTTATTAGACTGTATTCGAAATATATTCATTAAATATTGAAAAAAAATTTCATAAAATACATATTGGTCTGCAAGACAAAGCCTTGAATGTATAATTTTTTTTAAAAAAATACTAATAACTTTTCATTTTGTTTATGTTAAAACAAAATAAAGAGTTAAATGAATAAACAAAACGGGAAGTTCGTTTTCATATTTATGACAATGTACACTACATTTTAAGTTAACTAGAATACAAGTTTAAAATTAATACAAATGAACATTATCAGATCACTCCATTAGGGTTGGATTACACTTCATTCAATAGATTTAACGTTTGACTTAACATAACAATACTTAAAGAAACACAGAATTTAACATTATTTACTTTAATTTGAAAAGTGCAGTACTCAACAAAGCAAATAAAAGTTTGCGTAATGGAGATCAGTGAATCTTCAAAAGTTGAACTGACTTATTACATAAAAGTCACTGAGCTAAAATAATAATAAACACTGGAGAGGGTACTCTCATTGAGCGGCAATGCATTTTACCCATAGAGTAATGATACAAATAGAGGAATAAAAATGTTGATTTCCGTGTGTCCATCATTGAAACCACGTGATAGGTGGAAACGCCAATTCATTCATGCGCCAATATTACTTGGCAGGCCTTGGCGACTTTAAGAACTAAACGAGATCGAAGCATTGTAATATGGTTTTGTGTTTAATTTAGTATTTAAATATAGATTTTTTTGAACGAGTAGCACAATTTAAGGGAGTTTAACAGATATATTAAGGAGATTTTTCTTACTTTGTACTCTTGAAATAATTGCATGACGTTTTTATGTAAAAAATTTACCATAAGCGAAGTTATTTCAATTGTTATTTTGTATACTTCAATAAGAAAATATGAACAATAAAACCTGAGAAATATAAAGAGTTTCGGTTCTTCAAGTATTGAACACAAATAAAATATTTTTGTTTCGTTAATGAAGAGGAAATATTTAGCGCATATTGTTTGAAAATAAGTAAATACCTACATATATGTTAAAAAGTTGAATAAGGACAGAACTCCTTATCACCAAAAAAGAAGAAAGTGCGCCAAATTTGAAACTCCTGCAGATGTCTGAACACCAAATGTGGCAGCGCTATAACCACGTGATGTGAGTTTTTTTTTTCAATGTAGACACCGCGGCCTTACGAGAGTCTGGTATTGAAGGCGCTCTCTATTTAATACAACAACTCTCTGACTTTACCATACATACTATTCGGAAGAAGGTTGAGAAAACTTTCTACCTCCGGTTTGCGGGAGTCTCATGTGACGTCGCAGAATCACATCAAAAAAGACAATCAGAAAAAGTGTTTCATTAAAATCTAAGGATATTATCTTGCTATTGTGCAGAGGTTTGGTAAGGCCACATATTGAGTATTCTGTACAATTCTGGTCACTATATCTTAAAAAAGACATTTAATTGTTAGAGAAAATTCAGCACAGGACTACTAAAATGGTTCAAGAGTTTTCAGGCATGAATTATGAAGATAGATTGAGAAATTTGAATATGTAAACTCTGGGAGAGAGAAGGGTTAGGGGAGATTTGATTCAACTGTTCAAATTTATCAAACAAGGGGATGTGGAGGGTTTAGATTTTAATACGAGTGATAGAACGAGAGGTCATGGGTTTAAATGAAACAAATCCCATTTTAATCGGGAAGGGAGAAAACATTATTTCTATAATAGGGTAATAGACAAATGGAACAACTTGCCAATGAATATTGTTAATTGTAAAGGAATTAACGGATTTTAAGAAGATGTTAGATATGCATTGGGGGATAGTTAAGAGGTACTAGCTTGTTGGACCAACCTTGTTGTGCCTTGAGTCTGTTGTTGGTCGTCAATATTTGTATAAATATTAAAAACTGTTTTTTCCCCGTTCCTTTTGTCTTCTTTTTCTTGTTAGTAAGAAAGTAAGTATGTCAAAACATTTAATATATTTCTGAAAGCTAGAAATGCGTATTTAAATCTACGCAAACCTACGCCGAAGGACTATTTTTTCTTATTTCCCTCAAAAAAGGTGTAAAGTGGTCACGTATGCTTTATTAGTGTTTATTATTATTTTAGCTCAGTGATGAAAGTAGATCAAATTTAATATATAAGATTACCAATATCCCAGAAATGTTGTTCCATTGCAACCCCTTTTTCATTTATTTTTGTGGTCACGGAAAGCGAAAAAGGAACAACCATAGACATGTACTCCATTGACAAGAAGTATTTCCTAGCTTCAAGCAAAAAAATATAGTAACAAGACCACAGCCTAAGATTAAAGACACTTTCTGTAATTGTATCACACGCAATAAGCGAGGGAAAAAAAGTGTAAGTGATATATTTTGTGACATCTGTCTCAAATACCATAAAAATTAGTAATTTAATTTCAAGCTATAAGACAAGCAGCATTTTTTTTTCTTCAATAAAAGATAGTTCGAACTCTAACTAAAACATATCACCAGTCATTTCAATTAAGTATTTCCAGTTGGAATATTCACAAAGCTTCAGTAGAACATTTGTTTAAAACATTTACTTTTTAAATTATATAGATAAATATAATGCTGCTGTAAATAAATTTTTATGAATATTTTAACACGTAAACGTCATGTTACAACATATTAATAATAACAGACATTAATAATTTTAATATATTTAAATCTACAAAGTATTTTTTTATAGAAAAAGTATCATTTTTAGGAATCTTGATTTATATTTAATTTTTAGGTTATTTTAATAAACCAAAATAAATTTAAATATGTCTTATAAATATAAAACTTTCAAAATTTCTTTTAAGCTTTTTTTATTTTTAGAATGGTTTACTGTTTTATTGGATCATTTTTAATAATATATATATTAACATAATAAACCATGCATTATCATAATATTATCAATTTTTAAAAACTATTCCCTTATAACAGCACTACATGCGACTTAAATATATCCTCCACAAGATATATCAATAGAAGAGTTACGATATTATTCCGTATTGCGTTATCAAAAAAGCATCTTTTGAAAAGGAATCTCCCTTTTGAACCAACAAAAATTTCCTTATTTCTGATTTTCAGTTTATTATATTTTTTCAAAGATCTGATTTGTAAAACCGTACGATATTTTATCCTCCATATACCAACAAGGGATTTTTTTGTGAATTTTCACTCAAAACAACAACAATACACATCAACAGTGTGCAGTTATCGCTGGAACTAATGTAAAGATTTGTCCCATTTTTTTTTATTCATTATGGGTTGGAATTTATATATGAAAGATGTGTTCCACCCACTTGTAAACCCCTGTATTACCCCTTATTACCCATTTCCTTAACTTATATCCCATGTTAAGTCAAACCTATAAAGATTTTCCTTGAATTTATATTTAGTCCCATGGAACTTATACTTCCTAATCACCAAAAGCCTTCTCTCTCTAACTATAGATTTCCCATGATTTCATTCTGTTGCACAATCCCTTCCCATGCAGTTTCTGATGACCAGAGCAATATTAATCTAATAAACCTATAACAGTCCTCGCCCACATACGTTCCATTCCCGTGGGGATTTCAAAGGTACCCACGGCTAATTTTTCCCTTTTCGTACTTCCAATGGCAGATGTTTCAAATTCGCACCCTCTGGTAATCATCCTAAAATTTCCCTGTATTTTCCCTTGTTTAAATGTTGAACTTCCCTATCCAGAGACCATTCGCTCTTTATCTCTTGTCTTGTCCACTCACGTCACGCAGGGCTCTGTAGAACATTAAGGTTTATTAATATATATATATATATATATATGTTACCGTTAAAGTATATAATGCAGTTATTTCATAGAATACCTAGTTATTCCATGAAATAACTGATCGTGTCCGTTAAAGTGTGTGATATATTATTAATTTGACACTTTAACTAGTTATTCTATGAAATAACTAGGTATTCTATAAATTAACTAATGAGAGACAGTTAAAGTGTAAAATAAACAATTTATCTAAAATGAAATTAAACTAATGATAGACAATTAAAATGAAAAAGAAGCAATTTATCTAATTTATGCAGCGTATAAATGGTATTTATGGAAACGAACCATAAAATCATTTGTTACAACAAGGATTACTAAAATGACACTTGGAATTACAAAGAACATTATTTATAAAACAAAAACATTTTTTGTTGACACACTGGGTTTTACACGAACATTTTTTAAATCCCTGACCAGTACCTTTTCCTCTGTCAACTTCAGGCACTGGGATACGGACGGTAAGCCCCGCAGAGGCTTCAGAATGAGATTTATCCGACATTCATTTCATTTATTTTACACTTTAGCGGGCTGCAGATCGTTATTCTATGAAATAACTAGTTAAACCATGAAATACAAGAGAGTTTTACACTTTAACGGATACGATCAGTTATTTAATGGAATAACTAGGTATTCTATGAAATAACGGATTTCATACTTTAGCGGTAACATATATATATATATAGATATAGATATATATATATATATATATATATATATATATATATATATATATATATATATATATATATATATATATATATATATATATATATATATATATATATATATATATATATATATATATATATATATATATATATATATATATATATATATATATATATATATATATAATATTCCGTTACATTTCGAAGTTGTGTATACATTAGTTCACAATACGCTTTAAACATTCTTGCCAATTTATTGTAATTTATAAAATGCTTTGCCAGCTTTCACAATCATCTTTTCAGACGTTCATTTATTTTAATAAAACGTATGGGGTTTTTGTCAGTAACTATTAAATAAAATATGAGAAAAATGGATTGAACGAAGATTTATAACTCTCTTTACCTCAGAATGAATTTAATTTTTATTCTTGAAACAAATTATCTGACAAATCCAGTAATGTAATTCAACATCCAGAAAATTTAATTTTAAAGAAAAAAAGTATTTTGTAAAAGCTAAAAAGAACTCAATTGCTTTGCGACAAATTAGGCGGAAATTCAATCCCAGTGGTAAAGTACATTTGAAACTTTCATTGGAAGAAAAAACTATTTTCTGATTGGTTTGTGTTAGTGAGTGGATTTTAATTTTTTTTAAGAATAAACGTTCTTTTTTGAGATTTCTACCAGAATTTGAATTTTAAAAATGAACATGTAAATAATTTTGGTAGTTTGTTTTTGATAAAATAAGATTTAATAATTTTAATTAAAATGAGTATTTTTTATGTATTTTATTCAATTTAATTAAATAATTCAATTAAGAATTAAAATAACTACATTTTGATAAGTTAGAATAATTACTTTATTTATTAAAAAAAAATTAATGTTCGAAATTTAAATATATCTAAAACAAATGTTAAGTTTTAATTTTTATCTCAGTTTTGATAAGTTAGAAAAGTTTGCTTCTTTATTTTAATTGTGTTCAAAATTTAATCGTAACTACAAAAATGATTAGTTTTAATTTTTAACTATATTTTGGTAAGTTAGAAAAGTTATCTTTTTTTATTTTAATTTAGTTCAACATTCAAAATTTAAACGTATCTAAAAATTTTTTTAAGTTTTAATATTTATCTGTATTTTGATAAGTTAGAAAAGTTTGCTTCTTTATTTTAATTGTGTTCAAAATTAAAGCGTATCTAAAAAAAAAATTATTTTTAATTTTTAACTATATTTTAATAAGTTAGAAAAGTTAGCTTCTTTATTTTAATTTTGTTCAACATTCAAAATTTAAACGTATCTGAAACAAATTTTAATTTTTAATTTTTATCTGTATTTTGATAAGCTAAAGAAGTTAGCTTCATTTTTTTTTAATGTGTTCAAAATTTAAACGTATCTAAAAAAATTTTAAGTTTTAATTTTTATCTGTATTTTGATAATTTAGAAAAGTTAGCTTCTTTATTTTAATTGTGTTCGAAATTAAAGCGTATCTAAAAAAATGTTTAGTTTTAATAGTTAACTGTATTTTGTTAAGTTAGAAAAGTTAGCTTCTTTATTTTAATTTAGTTCAACATTCAAAATTTAAACCAATCTAAAACAAACGTTAATTTTTAATTTTTAACTCTAATGTGTAAGTCTTAGAAGTAAAAATAAAACACTTACAGCAGCTTAATTATTTTAAAACAAACAATCTCAATTGAAAATATTTTAATGAAAATATTTTAATTGAACGATAAAAACTTTAGCTTTCTCATCAATTTAATACATCACCCTATTTGAAATTCTCATCAAAAGGTCAGTTATGGATTCTTTTACTTTAGAGGATACTTTAAAAATACATTCAAACATTATGAACATCGTCAATATAAATGTTTTATTATTAAAATATTAATTTAAACAACATTACTAAACCCTTCTTAACAAACAGAAGATAATAAAAAGATATTAAAATATTTTTATGGAAAAATTAGAACAATATTTGCATTACAATAGAATTTACCGAGCCATAGTGAGTTTTTGTTTTAAATCGACCTTTTGGCATTTCGTCTGTTTGTAAATTAGTATGTTAAGCAGTTACGACCAAATGCAATGTTAGATTTTCTTCAAATTTGGCACGAATGTTCCTTGAAATTCTAAATTAAAAAAAAACATACATCTATTTTAATGACTTGACTTAAATTAATATTCCTGCCAAATTTGAAGAAAATTTAAACAACGCGTTTGGACGTGACTGCGTAGCAAACAATTAAAAAATACAGACAAACAAACAGAAGAAGTGCCGAAAGATAAAATAGGACCTCTATAATAAATAGGAACTATATAAAATAGGACCTCAGTCAATAATAGTTTTGTATTATTTACTACAAAAATATATTTAAATTTCTGTATATAAATACGAAATTCCACGCCAATAACTGATAACTAATTCTCAATTTAGCATATACCCAGGTAGATGAAATTCAGCAGAGTTGCCCCTTATACCTTAAATAGGAAATTAAGCTGTTTTTGTTCGTATCGAACGTTTTCAGGGATGGAAACCCCTTAATTCGACGCTATTTTAGGATACTTCCGATTGCCCTATAATTAAGAAATTTTGCATACTGACAGTTTATTATTATGTTGATTAGGTGGAGAAATCGGTTGCAATTTTTTTTTACAGAACGTTAATGTTGTACATTTTTAATTGTCCTATAATCGTGTAATGCTGATAGGGTTTACTTTACCAACAAAGGAAAACAAATTTGAAAATACAGAATTTTCTACTTGGAACCTTTAAAAATCGTTTGCTACTTTTGTTTACGGATCATTAGATTAAGACATTTCTAAGTTTCCTAGAATCGTGAAATTCCGCTTATTGATAAGGTTTAACATAAAAAAATATATATAAAAATTCAGAATTTTGCCGTTGAAACTTTTTAATTTTTCCCTCCTTTTTATTCTCGCCAATACCCTCGCCAGTATACTCTCGCCAATTTATTAAGTTTAACGGCTTTTGTTGATTTATGCGTCTAATACAAATTATTTGGAATTAATTTATAAAAATTAAGTCTCTGGAATGTTGCCAAAGTTTGAAATTCGAACATTAATCAACGGGAGTACCGTATCTATGTTCAGATTATTTTATATCGCCAATTTATCTGTATTATGAAGTTTTACAGTTCTTGCAGGAAATTGCTGATAGAATTTCGTTACAATTTAAATTTTTAATATTTTGGGTCTCCCTGGCGAGTGAGAACTAACAATATTATTTCCTTCGCTCATAAATATTGTATTTGTATCTATCTTGTAAGTTATTTAATTTCCTTGCGTAGAACGGGTATTTCAACTAGTAATAATATATAATGGTGTTAAAAAAAGAAAACTGTTTGCAGTATTTATAAAACTTTTATCCATTATCGTACAACGAAACCAATTATTTATGAATGGTTCTATAATATGTATAAAGGTAGTAATTACATAATTTTGACATAATTTTTATTGAATATTGCACGCTGTAAAAAAAAGGTACTTAAACGTGAATGCCTGAACCTACTCGCTTTCCTTTGAGTACAATTGCAATGTAAATGAGCAATGTCCCACTCAAATTTAAGTAATCCCACTTTTTAAAAAATGAGAAGGATTTAATTGTACTAATATCAGCTTCTGTTCAAGAAATCTTAACAAAGCATGAGAGCAAAACAAGAGATCTTAACATGATTTGATGTCGATTGCTTAAATGGAAACTGAATTATTACGACTCAATTATTTAAATTCCATTATTTTGGCTCTCCTTTTTAACATGTCTTCTGTTTGTAACTTCTTCACGTCGTCATAATAGTACAACGGATGAGGCTTTGAACTGCGGTGTCTGAGAATCTGGGTTCGGTTCCCGGTAAGTCTTGGTTATAGTTGTCTATATTTATAAAAAGTGATTTATGAAGGCAGCCTATGTAGGCTAGCATCTGCTCTTTTTAAACATTTTTACCCATTGTACTCATTTTTGAGTATATGTCTTCTTCAAAATTGACACTTATGTATTTAGAACCAATATAAACATTGTTTGTACTCAAAAATGAATAAATTTTACTTATTTTTGAATACCTATTTTTAACATTGTAATTCCGATTTCATTGTAATTTGTAATTTTTAACATTGTAATTATTTTTGAATACCTATTTTTAACATTGTAATTATTTTTGAATACCTATTTTTAACATTGTAATTATTTTTGAATACCTATTTTTAACATTGTAATTATTTTTGAATACCTATTTTTAACATTGTAATTATTTTTGAATACCTATTTTTAACATTGTAATTATTTTTGAATACCTATTTTTAACATTGTAATTATTTTTGAATACCTATTTTTAACATTGTAATTATTTTTGAATACCTATTTTTAACATTGTAATTATTTTTGAATACCTATTTTTAACATTGTAAGTATTTTTGAATACCTATTTTTAACATTGTAAGTATTTTTGAATACCTATTTTTAACATTGTAAGTATTATTGAATACCTATTTTTAACATTGTAATTATTTTGGAATACCTATTTTTAACATTGTAAGTATTTTTGAATACCTATTTTTAACATTGTAATTATTATTGAATACCTATTTTTATCATTGTAATTCCGAGAATAAAGGCAATTGGAAATATTTTGTATTAAACGGGCAAACATAAAGTAATAAATTTACTTTTCTTTTGTGAAAACTTTCTCTTAGTATTTACACACAAAATTGTTCTTATTTTTCTTTCCATTAAAAATTGTACAATATATATCATATATAAAACTAGATGATTTTTTTTTTTAGAACATGGAAAAAACCCGCTGGTCATAACTTATTTTATTTTTAAAATGAAAGAAGCTAGTATCTTTTTTTAAAAAATCAATATATGCTACAAAATGCCTCATAAAATAATCTTCCATTTTGGACATTCGGAAATCTTACCAAATATTATTTTGTACTTTTTCGGGGATTCTGGAAAGAGGAAGTTTAAGTATTTCCTTTATAAACCTACTCGAGATATCTTTGAAAAGTTTCGAAAATATAAAATATCGACGACGCCAATCTTCTATAATAAAATATTTCGAAGCGAAAAAAGAAACTTGAAAAGTATGTTGAAGCATATAAAGTATTTGTTACACTTTATTTTATTTATAAAATTATTTTTGTGGTACAAGTTCGCTTTTGATCATTTATCTCAAGATATCAAATAAAAGAAAATATTCCTCGGACTGTAATTTAGATAACATTATGAAAAAAATCCGAATTTTTGGATCCCCAGCTCTTTTTAAAATACCGAATAAAGAAATGATATTATCTATTTTGCAGATACGTTAAAAAACACTTAAAATATCATAAATGCAGATTCCTGAATTGTATTATGGCTCTTCCAGCGATTATATCATTACTATATTATTTTTTTAAAAAATACAAAGCCTGCATTCGCTTTAAAAATAAGAGCAACAAATAAGAGTAAAATTCTAGTACAAAATTTATTATATATATACTATAATAGCTATTATTGAAATTAAAATAATATTCCTTTTTTACTCTTCACATTTAGAAAACATATTATCAGTAAGTTTTAAAGGAAATTGCGGATTTCTAATATCTTATTAAGATTAAGAAGATCTTATATCTTATTTCTAATATCTTATTAAGCTAATATCTTAAGCATATAGAAATAATAATAATAATAAATTATTTCTATATGCTTATTAAGTCGTTTATCACCAGAACGTTTTTTAATTATGTGTTTCATTAAAATGTTTTTTTAAAGAAAACTTCACGCAAATAATTTGAGAGACAATTTTTGTAAAATATGAATATGTAGGTGAGCGTTTGAATTTCAAAATATTATGCTTGATTTGAGATTTTCATTCCAAGGTAGTCCCAAACTAAACTTTTTAGAGTAATAATCATTGTTAGGCTACATCACATTTGGCTGTATTGCCATACTACTTTTTTTGTTCAAGTATTTCGCTTATATTTTACACCGGTTGCTTAACTTTAGTAGCAACAAAGTAGTTAAAACATAGTAAAAGGAATGCTTTATTATGTGTACTTGAATAGTCAAATAAAGGCCAGCACCCAACAGTTTTAGTGCACTGGAAAAAAATGTGCTTAAAAATGCGTACATGGACGTACTCGTTTTTCTTCGAGTACAATTGCATCGTCAATGATAGACGACGTACTCAAATATAAGTGATCGTACGTTCGCAAAAACAAGCAGTATGGTTTAATATTGCTAATATCAGCTGCTGTTCAAGCCATCTTAACAAAGTGACTGGCAAATAGTTGTTCAGAAGATGGTTTTCCGCATCATTTGATGTCGATTGCTTAAATGGAAACTGAGTTATTACAACTCGATTATCTTACTTCTCATTATTTTACCACGCCTTTTTTAACATTAATTCTATTTATAACTACTTCATGTCGCTCTGGTAGTACAACGGATAAGGCCATGGACTTCGGTGCGGACGCAACAGGTAGACGGATCTGGGTTCGATTCCCGGTAAGCCAATTCACATTTAAACGGTTGCATTCACGACTACAGGCTCCCGTAACGTTTATGCAAGTGACTTCCAGGTTTGCCATTTCTGACTTTCACTTATAAAAAATGAACTCAAAATGCATTAAAACTTTTAATTGCAGCACAAATGTTTTAATTGCACAGTTGTAAAACTTATACAGTGGAAATGTCACAACCCTTACTGGAATTTTATTTTGTATTTTGTTCTATATTATGTGTGTATTTTCTATGTTTCATGTTTGTATTGTCCCCCCCCTGAGAGTGATTACTCCCAGCATGGTTGAAAATTTGTAACCATTTGAACTAAATGTATTATATGTAATATTTACAAGAGCGTGTTGCTCCACCATATTATGGTGTTTAAAAAACATTGTAAACGATTTGTACTTTGCAGTCTGCATGTCACGGCAAAACCTCTCACTCTTACAAAGTTTGCAAAGGTTTGAAATAATCGTTCGACTGAGGGGGGTTGCCGTTGTTGAAACTGTGTCACATTAAGACACCTGTATATCCTTCGGGAGTGGACAGGTTACTTAATAAATATACTTCCCGGTAAGCCCTGGTTGCAATTGTTGAAATTTATTGAAAGTGATTTATGAAGGCAACCTATGTAGGTAAGAAACTGCTCTTTTTATTCATTCCACTCATTTTTGAGTACATATCCTTTTTAAATATGAAACTTATGTACTCGGAGCTATAATAATCATCGAATGTAATCAATAATGAGTACCTTTTACTTATTTTTAAGTACTTATTTTTAACAATGTGATTATTATGTACCATGATAAATTCCATATAAATTTTTCTAATAATTTCTATGATTGTTTTTATATATATGAACATATAGACGAATATATACTGTTTATATTGTTATTAATGGCATAAGTAACAATTAATTTTAAAGATCGAATATTAAATCTTTAAATATAATTCAAAGGTATAGAACTCATAATCTTCCAACAATTCGATTTTTATCCGAGCTCTTAAGCCTAACTGAGCTTAAACCTGCAACATTTCTCTCTTTGTTTATAGTCTATTCTAAGAGTTGTCCCCTTGCCAATGATGTCTGTGTCCCTTGGGGAAGCAACAAAAACTTTGTTTCGTTTCAGAGTCTTTGTAACCGAAGAGTTCAGAGACATGGCGTCACAGAGAATGTAATTCTCATCAACCGCCCCGGTTTCCCCGCATAAAAATAGCAGTACTCACTACACATTTTAATAAAAGCATTCGCTTTGTTTTTTTAAGTTATGGAACTTAAGTCTGCTACAACAGGCAATCTAGGATGTAATATTTAATTTAATACACTAATCGTTAAATAATATTTAATAAAAATAGCAGTACTCACTGTACATTTTAATAAAAGCATTCGCTTTGTTTTTTTAAGTTATGGAACTTAAGTCTGCTGCAACAGGCAATCTAGGATGTAATATTTAATTTAATACACTAATCGTTAAATAATATTTAATAAAAATAGCAGTACTCACTGTACATTTTAATAAAAGCATTCGCTTTGCTTTTTTAAGTTATGGAACTTAAGTCTGCTGCAACAGGCAATCTAGGATGTAATATTTAATTTAATACACTAATCGTTAAATAATATTTAATAAAAATAGCAGTACTCACTGTACATTTTAATAAAAGCATTCGCTTTGTTTTTTTAAGTTATGGAACTTAAGTCTGCTGCAACAGGCAATCTAGGATGTAATATTTCATTTAATACACTAATCGTTAAATAATATTTAATAAAAATAGCAGTACTCACTGTACTGTTTAATAAAAGCATTCGCTTTGCTTTTTTAAGTTATGGAACTTAAGGGATCTACAACAGGCTACCTAGGATATAATATTTCATTTAAAATATTTATCTTTAAATAATATTTAATAAAAATAGCAGTATTCACTGCACAGTTTAATAAAAGCAGTAGCTTTGCTTTTTTTAAGTTATGGAAATTAAGTATGGTACAACAGGAAATCGAGGACATATTTTTTCATTTAGCACATTAATCGTTAAATAATATTTAATAAAAATAGCAGTACTCACTGTACATTTTAATAAAAGCATTCGCTTTGCTTTTATTAAGTTATGGAACTTAAGTATGCTGTAACGGGCAATCTAGGACTAAATATTTCATTTAATACACTAACCGTCAAATAATATTTAATAAAAATAGCAGTGCTCACTGTACTGTTTAATAAAAGCAGTCGCTTTGCTTTTTTAAGTTATGGTACTTAAGTCTGCTACAACAGGCAATCTAGGATGTAATATTTAATTTAATACACTAATCGTTAAATAATATTTAATAAAAATAGCAGTACTCACTGTACATTTTAATAAAAGCATTCGCTTTGCTTTTTTAAGTTATGGAACTTAAGTCTGCTGCAACAGGCAATCTAGGATGTAATATTTAATTTAATACACTAATCGTTAAATAATATTTAATAAAAATAGCAGTACTCACTGTACATTTTAATAAAAGCATTCGCTTTGTTTTTTTAAGTTATGGAACTTAAGTCTGCTGCAACAGGCAATCTAGGATGTAATATTTCATTTAATACACTAATCGTTAAATAATATTTAATAAAAATAGCAGTACTCACTGTACTGTTTAATAAAAGCATTCGCTTTGCTTTTTTAAGTTATGGAACTTAAGGGATCTACAACAGGCTACCTAGGATATAATATTTCATTTAAAATATTTATCTTTAAATAATATTTAATAAAAATAGCAGTATTCACTGCACAGTTTAATAAAAGCAGTAGCTTTGCTTTTTTTAAGTTATGGAAATTAAGTATGGTACAACAGGAAATCGAGGACATATTTTTTCATTTAGCACATTAATCGTTAAATAATATTTAATAAAAATAGCAGTACTCACTGTACATTTTAATAAAAGCATTCGCTTTGCTTTTATTAAGTTATGGAACTTAAGTATGCTGTAACGGGCAATCTAGGACTAAATATTTCATTTAATACACTAACCGTCAAATAATATTTAATAAAAATAGCAATGCTCACTGTACTGTTTAATAAAAGCAGTCGCTTTGCTTTTTTAAGTTATGGAACTTAAGTATTCTGCAACAGGCAATCTAGGACTAAATATTTAATTTAATACAATAATCGTCAAATAATACTTAATAATAAAGCAATCTGTTTTTGACTTCGAGCATAGATCCCTCATAGTAAAGAAAACATAATTCTTTAATCTCGCTAACATCAAAGTGAGGCCAGCATGTAAGGCCTCAAACAAATGGTTAATTACGTCATTCCATTCATAAATTTTCACTGTCACACATTTCCCAATTCATCAGCCAATCGCGAGTATTTTTTAATTCCTAATTTTGAAAATAAGTCACGTGTCTGAGGCCAGTCGGTCTGAGATGTTGGTTTCATGATTATGACGTCATATTCGCTCTACTACAGTCCATTCATGCTCGTAGGTTTTTGAGTTTGTGGCACTCAAAATACTAACTTCCACTGGCTGGGAATCGGAACCAGATCCTCAGGCACCGCAGGACAGTGACTTATCCGTTGTACTACTAGGGCGACGTGAAGAGGTGAAACGTAAAAAGGTGTGCCAAAAAAAATGGAAAGTTAATATAATTGAGCCGTAGTAACTCAGTTTCCATTTAAGCCATCGACATCAAATAATGTGGAAAACCATCTTCTGAACAAATATTTTAAGTGTGTCAGGTCGCTTTGTTAAGATGGCTTGAACAGAAGCTGATAGTAGCAATATCAAATCACACTGCTCATTTATGAGAAAGTACGAATAATTAAATTTGAGTACGTGATCGCTCATTTACGATGCAATTGTACTCAAAGAAAGATACTTATTTTAAGTACTCTTTTACAGTG
This sequence comes from Troglohyphantes excavatus, assembly GCA_963932185.1. Taxonomy (NCBI): domain Eukaryota; kingdom Metazoa; phylum Arthropoda; class Arachnida; order Araneae; family Linyphiidae; genus Troglohyphantes; species Troglohyphantes excavatus. The sequence goes on from OZ010670.1 coordinate 54,750,758, forward strand.
TGATGGCTGGGAATGGCTGGAAATCTAAGGATATTATTTTGCCATTGTACAGAGGTTTAGTAAGGCCACATCTTGAGTATGCTGTACAGTTCTGGTCACCCTATCTTAAAAAAGACATTGAATTGTTGGAGAAAATTCAGCACAGGGCTACTAAAATGGTTCAAGGGTTTTCAGGCATGAATTATGAAGATAGATTAAGAAATTTGAATATGCATACTCTGGAAGAGAGAAGGGTTAGGGGAGATTCGATTCAACCGTTCAAATTTATCAAACAAGGAGATGTGGAGGGTTTAGATTTTAATATGAGTGATAGAACGAGAGGTCATGGGTTTAAGTTAAACAAATCCCATTTTAATCGGGAAGGGAGAAAACACTATTTCTATAATAGGGTAATAGACAAATGGAAAAACTTGCCAGTGAATATTGTTAATTGTAAAGGAGTAACGGAATTTAAGAAGAAGTTAGATATATGCATTGGGGGATAGTTAAGAGGTACTAGATGGACCAACCTTGTTGGGCCTTGAGCCTGTTGTTGGTCGTCAATATTTGTATTTGTAAAGATATTTGAACTAATCTACCTGTTTCTAATATCGGATACTATTTCATCAACCCAGATAATTCTCTTAAGCGCCGTTTAGTCATTCATAAGGTCACCTGCAATAATCACAAACGACCGAGGACGTCAATAGAATGCTCAGATCGTGTTGCGCCATCTACTAATTGAATAATTCATGAGGGCCGTTTTCACACCCTGGACCTTTTGACCACGATGTGGATTTGCATGCGAAATACTCCGTGCATGATTTATTCCCTGTTATCACTTTGGAAGATTCATTACTGGAGAAGCGTGATTAATATGTATGAAATGTTTGTCAATATTTTGGGGATGGGCAGCTAATGTTAAAACATTTGTAGATTATTACTTATAGTTAATATATGTTTATTTGGTTGTCTAACAAATAATTTTAATCAGTTGACTAAAGCTGAACGATAGACTGTTGGGAATGGGTATTGATCTCGGAATTTGATATTTTGGGGTTTGGAATCTTGGTATCTCAGGGTTTGGGATCTTGGTATCTCAAATTTTGAATCTTGGTATCTCGGGGTTTGTGATCTTGGTATCTGGGGGTTTGGGTTCTTTGGTATCTCGGGGTTTGGTATCTTGGTATTTTGGGGTTTGGGTTCTTTGGTATCTCGGGGATTGGGATCTTGGTATCTTGGTGTTTGGGATCTTTGGTATCTCGGGGATTGGGGTCTTGGTATCTCAGGGTTTGGGATCTTGGTATCTCAAATTTTGGATCTTGGTATCTCGGGGTTTGAGATCTTGGTATCTGGGGGTTTGGGTTCTTTGGGATCTTGGGGTTTGGGATCTTGGTATGTAGGGTTTGGGGATCTTTGACTCTCGGAGTTTGGTAACTTGGTGTCTCGGGATTTAGGATCTTGGTATATCAGTGTTTGGTATCTTGGTATCTCGGGGTTTGGGATCTTTGTATCTCGGGGTTTGTGTTCTTTGGTATCTCGGGGTTTGTGATATTGGTAGCTTGCGGTTTTGTATCTTGGTATGTCGGGGTTTAGTATCTTTGTATCTCGGGGTTGGGGATCTTGGTATCTCGGGGTTTGGATTCTTTGTATCTCGGTGTTTGGGATCTCGGGAATTGGGATCTCGGGTCTCTCCAACTAATATACAGAAGAAAAGACCCCCGAGCTGGGGTGTCGTAATTTTTTCTGCGGTCAGATGATGTGTACAAATACTAAGCTGATACTTTCTGCATTTTTACGCCACGAACAAAGTGAGAAGCTACATTGATTAGCGACTCTATAGATTTAACCTACACCAGAAACATCTATTTATTGAATCTTCGATTTGACTTAACGAGAATCGTACTCGAGACACTCTAATCAAAATTCCGATACCTGTTAGTTAGTCTATCACTTCCCCCACCTTATATTTTAAATGCCGCTTAGCTTTGCAGCAACAAACGAAATATTTAAAGTGTTAGTAAAAAGAATGGTTTGCAGTGTTGACCGTTTTCTAAACTATTTTAAAAGCCCAAGTGTTTCACTTATTTTAATTAAATTAATATTTTTGACAACATTTGTTAAAAAGGTGTGAAATGAAATTTTTGTATTGCTAGTATATCTAGTGTAAGCTTTATATTTTGAAGGGGATCTAGGTAAATTATATATGCACTTTTTTATTAATAGGTGTGATCCGACATTATGTCGAAAGTTTATAAGGGCTTTTTGAACGAAAGGTAAATTTATTAAAGGTACAGTAGATTTTTAAAATAGCTAAAATTTAGCAAAATTATGATTTTTTTATATGAATAATACTGTTGTTGATATATATAAGCACAACTGTACACATTTCACATAGAATGTAACTCACCTTCTTTTTTTTGCAAAAAAAAGTTTTAATTAACACATCGTTCAAAAAAATACATTTTTCTCGTCTTGTTAAATTTGAATATAGGAAATATTTCAAAATGTTCCATGTGCATTAGATTTTTGGTTAGAAACTTTTTTTTAATGTTCTATATACTTATAGAAAATTAGTTTTGCTTGTTATGAAAGTTGAATAATATGAAAGTTGAATAATAATTTTTATATTATGAATATGGTATGGAAATCAATATATTTTTCAGCATTTTTAAACATTTTAATTAGTTCAATTTTTTTTAAAGAAATTATTTTTTAATTGTTTTACGCATGCAAAAAAAAAATTATGTTTGTAATACGTTGTAAAAACTGATACCATAAAAATTATTCTCAAAAAAAATTGAGCATTGAAAAATTTACAATTTTTTAAAATTTATTATATGTTTTTTTAATTAAATAAAAGTTTTATTATTTTCAAAGTAAAATTTATTTTCCACATTGTACAAGCATCATAAATACATGGTACACATTTCAGGGTGTTAGTCTGAAAACTAAAAAAAAGAGTTTTAGACAGAATATGGTACCCTTATTGTAAATAGTAATATGTGGCAAAAAACCAACAATTTTAAAGCGAAAATATCAGAAAGACCAGATATTTAAAAAACGAACTTTTATATATAAATATCACGTACAAAAGCCTTTATTATGTGTGCGGTATATGGAATTCAGTATATTTGTTTCCAGCTTTCGGTTTCTCTGGCGAAAACATTTTTTTTTCGGAGTAGACGTTGAAAAATGGTAATGGTCTAAAAAGTGATAAAAACACTGCACTGAGCATCCATCAAACGCCTAGACTTACTTCACTTCATTTCTTTAAACAGGATGTCCGGAAACGAGCTATTTGTAGATGAAAGCAGTGAGAAATCATTCTTTTAAAGATATCTTTGGACTTTATTGACTTTTCTATTTATAGTTGAAGATCCGGAGAATCTGTTTTAGTGAAGGCTTCTTTTACAGTGAGAAGTTTCCATTCTAATTGAATTGTGGGGAAAGGGTAAGGAGGGGGCAATTTGGGTTTAAAACACGATTTTTGACGTTCAATTTCTTTTAGGAAAAAATAGTAAAACTACGACTGTTTTACAAAAAACTTTTACTTGTTTATTGTTAATATAGTCATATATTTTTATTTAAATCTGAGGTTTATAAGTATTTTTAATTATTGTTTTCTAAGGTAACCTACTGCGATTCATAGATGGAATAAGTTGGGTCACCAGTGGAAATTATGGAATTTTTCTAAAATAAAGGGCATTATTAGAAAAAACTTTTAAGTAAAATTGATATTTTGAATAAATAACAACCTTCAAATGTGTTATTAAGATGTTTGAAACTAGTATATATTTTCTAATATTGCATTCAAGTAAATATTCTACTTATTAAACATATCCAAAAGAGAATAAAATATATTTTTTTTAAATCGCCATTTTGAAAAATTAACTATTTTATTACTTATTTCCTTCAAAATAGAACTCCTGCTAATATTTTTCTTGGTTTATTTTGATTCAGGAACTTATGACATATTTACGCGTAGCAAAACACTGAAGAATAAAAAGATAAATAAATGTTTAAAATACAAATAAATTTTTTATTGGAATATATTAAAACATTTATTTTTTATACAAAACCCACGAATAATGGTAAATAAAAATAGACTTTTGTAATTTTTTATGGAAGATTACGAGCATCTAACTGTCGCAACTAATCTAAGAACGTTACTGCGTAACCAAAACAAACTTTTTTTTTTGCACAGACAGATGAGTGCAGGCCCATCGCATGTCCCCCGACCCTAAAAATTATGAATTTCACTTCTAGAAATCCCCGAGTTGGGAAAATTTATGCCTGAAGAAAATTAATATTATTAGCAAATGAAAGCGAGGAAAGATTTGAAATTGCCCAACTTGTAAGATTAAACTTAAATTAGACCTCAGAACGAACACTACATTGAAATGTGAGTGCAACCTATCAATGCTTGTGAGAGAACAGTTAAATATTACCTAATATATATATAAAAAAAAAAGATGAAAATGTCGATAAGTTGAAACTGGGAATTTTCAGCACTGTTGAGTTGAGAATTTCGAATAGTTAAGTTGAGAATTGCGAATCGTTAAATTGGGAATTTAGAATCGTTACGTTGGGAGTTTAGATTCGTTAAGTTGGGAAATTTCTTGTTTCAACCCCTTCCCTCCCACATATTATTTTTTCCGTGACGGCACTGAATAGTTGAGAAGAAAGAAAGAAGTGGGGGCTCATAAATAAATAAAATAATTTCAAGGGGTACATGAAAGAAAAAGAAGTTGAGAACCAATGATTTAGACAATCAAATACAATTAAAGTAATATCTTTAAATTGTATAGTAAAAATAAAAAATATAAAGTAATATCTTTAAATTGTATAGTAAAAATAAGTAATATAAAGTAATATCTTTAAATTGTATAGCAAAAATAAGTAATATAAAGTAATATCTTTAAATTGTATAGCAAAAATAAGTAATATAAAGTAATATCTTTAAATTGTATAGCAAAAATAAGTAATATAAAGTAATATCTTTAAATTGTATAGTAAAAATAAGTAATATAAAGTAATATCTTTAAATTGTATAGCAAAAATAAGTAATATAAAGTAATATCTTTAAATTGTATAGTAAAAATAAGTAAAATCAAGTAATATCTTTAAATTGTATAGCAAAAATAAGTAATATAAAGTAATATCTTTAAATTGTATAGTAAAAATAAGTAATATAAAGTAATATCTTTAAATTGTATAGAAAAAATAAGTAATATAAAGTAATATCTTTAAATTGTATAGTAAAAATAAGTAATATAAAGTAATATCTTTAAATTTTATAGTAAAAATAAGTAATATAAAGTAATATCTTTAAATTGTATAGCAAAAATAAGTAATATAAAGTAATATCTTTAAATTGTATAGCAAAAATAAGTAATATAAAGTAATATCTTTAAATTGTATAGTAAAAATAAGTAATATAAAGTAATTTCTTTAAATTGTATAGTAAAAATAAGTAATATAAAGTAATTTCTTTAAATTGTATAGTAAAAATAAGTAATATAAAGTAATATCTTTAAATTGTACAGCAAAAATTAATAATAATATATTTAAATTGTATAGTAATATAAAAGTAATATCTTTAAATTGTATAGTAAAAATAAGTAATATAAAGTAATTTCTTTAAATTGTATAGTAAAAATAAGTAATATAAAGTAATATCTTTAAATTGTATAGCAAAAATAAGTAATATAAAGTAATATCTTTAAATTGTATAGTAAAAATAAGTAATATAAAGTAATATCTTTAAATTGTATAGCAAAAATAAGTAATATAAAGTAATATCTTTAAATTGTATAGTAAAAATAAGTAATCTAAAGTAATATCTTTAAATTGTACAGCAAAAATTAATAATAATATATTTAAATTGTATAGTAATATAAAAGTAATATCTTTAAATTGTATAGTAAAAATAAGTAATATAAAGTAATTTCTTTAAATTGTATAGTAAAAATAAGTAATATAAAGTAATTTCTTTAAATTGTATAGTAAAAATAAGTGATATAAAGTAACATCTTTAAATTGTATAGTGAAAATAAGTAATCTAAAGTAATATCTTTAAATTGTATAGTAAAAATAAATAATCTAAAGTAATATCTTTAAATTGTATAGTAACAAAAGTAATATAAAGTAATATCTTTAAATTGTACAGTAAAAATTAATAATAATATATTTAAATTGTATAATAATATAAAAGTAATATCTTTAAATTGTATAGTAAAAATAAGTAATCTAAAGTAATATCTTTAAATTGTATAGTAAAAATAAATAATATAAAGTAATATCTTTAAATTGTATAGTAAAAATAAGTGATATAAAGTAATTTCTTTAAATTGTATAGTAAAAATAAGTAATCTAAAATAATATCTTTAAATTGTATAGTAAAAATAAAAAATATAAAGTAATATCTTTAAATTGTACATCAACATATAATTTAATAAATAGAAGTTAAAACTTTTAATTTAATCTAATGGCTCAGCTTATATGCGACTGAAAATTGAAATTTATTTAATATCGAAAACGAAAGTTCCTAATTTCGTGATGCAACTACATTGTTTTAATTCTGACAGACTAAATTTTAAAAAAACAACTTTTATCAAGATTCAGTTATCAGCAAAATATACAAAAACAGTGAAAATCCGACATGGAAACTTAAAAAAAAAAAAACGTAATTTCTCTATAGGGTAATAAAAACCAATGCATTATTTATACCTTTGTTCAGAGAAACCCCGAACTTTCTTGAAGTTCTCAGAGTTGTTATGACCTCCATATGTTTCTCCCCTTTGACTGAAGATTAAAATGGCTCTCCAGTGTAAACAAAAGTACTTCGCGCCTACCATAGAAGAAACTAACCGTTATTGATGGTGTTTTTTCTACCCTGCAATAACACTAATGCTCGTTTTGGGAGACATTAAAACAAAGGCCGTTCTGACTGACTTTGTTGGATTTCAGCTTAATGGAAGCTTGCGAGACTATAAAATAAGTGATTATGCAAATGACGTTTAAAAACACTCCGTAAATGCTTTCGTTTAAGCAAATTAGAAAATTAATTGTGTGTGCTCATGTGTTTTATAGAAAAAAAGTTTAATGGGATTTGTTTATTTTTAGAGAATTGTTTGTTTAGAAATGTTATTAAGAATGGTCAAACGCGATGAAATGCTTGCAGAAGGGAAACTATGTAGAATTAATTATTCGTTTTCTAGTTAAATGAGAAAAAAAATACACTTTAAGGTTTGTTTTACACTGTTAAAACTAGGTACTCAATAAGTAACATGAACTCATTATTGAGTATATTCGATGCGTATGAATACATTTTCTACTAATACATAAGTTTCAATTAAAAATATGTAATGGTATTTGTTTATTTGTAGAGAATTGTTTGTTTAGAAATGTTATTAAGAATGGTCAGCTTGCAGAAGGAAAACTATGTAGAATTATTTATTCGTTTTCTAGTAAAATGAAGAAAAAAAACTAAGCTTTTTTTACACTGTTAAAAATAGGTACTCAATAAGTAACATGAACTCATTATTGAGTATATTCGATGCGTATGAATACATTTTCTACTAATACATAAGTTTCAATTAAAAATATGTAATGGTATTTGTTTATTTGTAGAGAATTGTTTGTTTAGAAATGTTATTAAGAATGGTCAGCTTGCAGAAGGGAAACTATGTAGAATTATTTATTCGTTTTCTAGTAAAATGAAGAATACATACACTTTAAGGTTTTTTGACACTGTTAAAAATAGGTACTCAATAAGTAACATGAACTCATTATTGAGTATATTCGATGCGTATGAATACATTTTCTACTAATACATAAGTTTCAATTAAAAATATGTAATGGTATTTGTTTATTTGTAGAGAATTGTTTGTTTAGAAATGTTATTAAGAATGGTCAGCTTGCAGAAGGGAAACTATGTAGAATTATTTATTCGTTTTCTAGTAAAATGAAGAATACATACACTTTATGGTTTTTTGACACTGTTAAAAATAGGTACTCAATAAGTAACATGAACTCATTATTGAGTATATTCGATGCGTATGAATACATTTTCTACTAATACATGAGTTTCAATTAAAAATATGTAATGGTATTTGTTTATTTGTAGAGAATTGTTTGTTTAGAAATGTTATTAAGAATGGTCAGCTTGCAGAAGGGAAACTATGTAGAATTATTTATTCGTTTTCTAGTAAAATGAAGAATACATACACTTTAAGGTTTTTTGACACTGTTAAAAATAGGTACTCAATAAGTAACATGAACTCATTATTGAGTATATTCGATGCGTATGAATACATTTTCTACTAATACATAAGTTTCAATTAAAAATATGTAATGGTATTTGTTTATTTGTAGAGAATTGTTTGTTTAGAAATGTTATTAAGAATGGTCAGCTTGCAGAAGGGAAACTATGTAGAATTATTTATTCGTTTTCTAGTAAAATGAAGAATACATACACTTTATGGTTTTTTGACACTGTTAAAAATAGGTACTCAATAAGTAACATGAACTCATTATTGAGTATATTCGATGCGTATGAATACATTTTCTACTAATACATAAGTTTCAATTAAAAATATGTAATGGTATTTGTTTATTTGTAGAGAATTGTTTGTTTAGAAATGTTATTAAGAATGGTCAGCTTGCAGAAGGGAAACTATGTAGAATTATTTATTCGTTTTCTAGTAAAATGAAGAATACATAAACTTTAAGGTTTTTTGACACTGTTAAAAATAGGTACTCAATAATTAACATGAACTCATTATTGAGTATATTTGATGCGTATGAATACATTTTCTACTAATACATAAGTTTCAATTAAAAATATGTAATGGTATTTGTTTATTTGTAGAGAATTGTTTGTTTAGAAATGTTATTAAGAATGGTCAGCTTGCAGAAGGGAAACTATGTAGAATTATTTATTCGTTTTCTAGTAAAATGAAGAATACATAAACTTTAAGGTTTTTTGATACTGTTAAAAATAGGTACTCAATAAGTAACATGAACTCATTATTGAGTATATTCGATGCGTATGAATACATTTTCTACTAATACATAAGTTTCAATTAAAAATATGTAATGGTATTTGTTTATTTGTAGAGAATTGTTTGTTTAGAAATGTTATTAAGAATGGTCAGCTTGCAGAAGGGAAACTATGTAGAATTATTTATTCGTTTTCTAGTAAAATGAAGAATACATAAACTTTAAGGTTTTTTTACACTGTTAAAAATAGGTACTCATTAAGTAACATGAACTCATTATTGAGTATATTCGATGCGTATGAATACATTTGCTACGAATACATAACTTTCAATTTTGAAAAAGGCGTGTACTCAAAATTGAGTACAATGAGTAAATATAAATAAGAAGAGCAGATGATAGCCAACATAGACTGCATTCATAAATCAGTTTCAATAAATATCGACAACTACAATCAAGACTTATTGGGAACCGAACCCAGAACTTCAAGCACTGCAGTACAGAGCTTTATCATTTAAACAAACAGGCCGCTGTTGAAGAAGTTATAAACAAAACAAAAATTTTAAAAGGTGATTCAAAAGAATGGCAATTAAGATAATTGAGTTTTAATAATTCAACTTTTCAATATTAATGCAAATTAAGAATTTTATTAATATATTTTCAAGAAATGTTCCTTATTACCTTCAGACTACTTTTGACGACAAAAAAAATCTTTAAAAAATTATAATAATTAACGTTAAAATTCTTTGTACTAAAAATGAAGTAATTAAATAATTTATTTCATGTTTATTAAGTACATTTATACTTTTTATCGACTAGATGCTTTATATTTTAATTTAATATGTGTATTGTTTACTTTTGTTACAGGAATGTTATCATTTTTAGTGATTAATGGGTTAATATAGTTAAAATAAATGTTATCATGTAATTACCCTTCTTCTGTGTTATTAAGATGTTTGAAGCTCTATTTTTTTTTTTAAATATTACACTCTAATAAATATTCTATTAATTTTTAAAAATATATTTCAAAAGAAATCAATGGCTTTTGTAAGGGTGCCCCAAATCCTAATTTGTTTATTAATGAATTCAGAAATACAATTTTTTTATATTATTAGAACATCTTTTTCTAAACAATAATCAAAAACAAAAATATTTTTAAAAAATTTATTTTTGGTATTTTTTGCTTTATTTAAGCTTAAATAGACTTTAAAAAAAACACTACTCCTCCTGCAATTTTTAATGTTTTTAAATTTTTTTAATCGATTAAATAACGTCAAGGTATGTACTACCGAGGTATGAATAGACTTTTTCAGATTTGGGTTTTAATAGTTTTCAAAAACTTATTTTAAGTTCAAAACCTGAAAAATATTCATAATTTTTTTGTTTAATAATTCGTAAAAATATAATTTATAATTTAATTTAAAAAAGCTATTCATATTTTTATAAAACAAATATTGGAGCTTCAAAAACTAGTAACAGTTTAGTTTGAAGTCAATGAGTTACAAAGCCTTAGCATTTTAACGTGAATAAAATGAAAAAAAAAATTGAGTAAATGACGATTGTTGCAGACGAAAAGTGCGTAGAAAGATGGTAAATGGTATATAAACATCTAAAAAAACGTATGTTATTTTTCTTTTATTGTTTTAAAATTTTGCACAAACATTCTTAAGTATGTATAGCATTGTTTTTGAAGGAATTTTTTTTAATTTTTTAGGAATTTGGGACTCGGGTCTCCCTTAAATCTGTTAAATAATTCCTGCTATTTAGCTTTAGTGTACCGAATAAAACTCATGAAACTTTATAAAACAAACATGTAAATAATATAAATGATTAAATAAAAATGAAAATATTTTAAATAAACACTTTCATCAATCTATGCTTATACAAATTTCTTAAATTTCTGTAAGGGAGACCCAATCCCCAAATTCAGAAAAATTTAAAAAAAAAAAATTCTCCATAAAACGATGCTATACATACTTAAGGAGGTGTGTACAAAATTTCAAAAAAATAAAAGAAGCAAAACATGTTTTTTTAGATATTTATATACCATTTATCATCTACACACTTTTCGTCACACACTTTTCGTCTGCAACAATCGTCATTTACTCAAAATATTTTTTTTTACGTTTTGGTCACGTTCCATGTGCTAAGGCTTTGTAACTAATTAACATAAAACTAAACTGTTAATAGTTTTTGAAACTCTAATATTTGTTTTATAAACGTATGAATAGCTTTTTTAAATTAAGTTATAAACTATTTTTTTACGAATTATTAAACATAAAAATTTGAATATTTTTTAGGTTTTGAACTTAAAATAAGTTTTGAAAATTATTAATACCCAAATCTGCAAATGTGTATTCATACGTCTGTAGTACATACATTGATGTTATTTAATCAATTAAACAATTTTAAAAACATTAAAATTTGAATGAGGAGTAGTATTTTTTTTAAAAATCTTTTTAAGCTTTAAAAAACGCAAAAAATAATAAAAAAATATTTTTTTTTAAATATATTTTTGTTTTTGATTATTATTCCGGAAAAGATCTTCTAACAATATAAAAAAAATTGTATTTCTGAATGCGTTAATAAACAAATTAGGATTCGGGGCTCGGGTCTCCCTTAAATTAAAATTTTCAAAATAAAAATTATTTAATCGATACCTTAACTCAAAAGTGACATTTAATGGAATCATAATGAGACACATAATGTCCGATAGAACACACATTTCCTTTCGATATTATGATAGTATCGTATCATCTAGGACACTCGATTAAAGAATCGATTTTTATAGCATGGGAAACTATCACAGACTTTGATGTACCAAGTCACTTAAAAGCCCTGCGTAACACACACACTGAGAGACCGACTCCTGATTGCTTTTTGATGCGGAAAATGTATCTAATGACATTCATTTTTAATGAAGGGTATCGTCCTAGATACGTGAGATCATTTATATTTCAAAACTACTGCCTGCTATCCGACTATTCAGTTTCACACGGCAATTTTTAATAGTTTTTTTGGTATGTATCTGTTTATCTGTAAAGCTTCTGCATTTTATGGAAATGACAGAAAGAAGATGATGTAATAATAAACGTATTTAGAGCAATTTGTATAAAAGTTCACACTACTTTGAAGACACGGGATGATTAGAATCGACAAGAACAATGTTTGAAGAACGATCACTTAAAATTATTTCGGTTAATGACGCCATAAATTGGTGGACATTCGTTCACCGAAATTCACATTATAAAGAAAAGGTACTTGAAAAGGAGTACCTGAACTATTCGTTTTTCTTTCAGTAGAATTGCATCGTAAATGTGCGATGATGTACTCAAATTTAAGTAACCGGGCTTTCTAATAAATGAGGAGTGTGATTTAATATTGTTAATCTAAGCTTCTATTCTAACCATCTAAACAAAGCGACCTGAAAAACTGAAAATAGTTGTTCAGAAGATGGTTTTTCCACATTATTTGATGTCGATTTCTTAAATGGTAACTGAGTTATTGCAATTCGATTATCTTATTTCCCATTCTTTTGGCACACCTTTTTTAACATTGAATATATATATATATATATATATATATATATATATATTCTTTTTCTTTTTTTGCTATCAAAGGCGAAAATTAAAGAGAAAGTTAACCATGAGGACTTATAGTACAGGTCGCCACCGAACTTATGAAATATTACTCATATCTTTAAGTGTACAAGAAACAGGCTTAATATGTCTGTGAACTTCAAAACTGCCTTTGTTCACCCGATTCCACGATACATTTTTCATAGTGATTTATAAAACTACTTTTTTAGACATTGACATTTTGTGATGCGGTGAAAAAATACTCTACCCTATATATTCACAGAATCCATTCTTATTTGATGGAAAATTTCTATATAATACAAAAAGTTCTATGTAAATATAATATTCTATCTCATTTCAGATTCAATACACGTGCCAAAAGTATAAATTCTTTCACAAACAGTGACCCCAATTTCCTGAAGAAACCGAACGGCAACACAATCCATCACCCCCCTAACATGTCCTCCCCCCCCCCCCCCCATAATCAACACCTGAAACCATGCGTCCACATAAAACAACCCCATTGTTATCTCGGCCTGACCAACTATCGATATACCGTTGCCCATCGATTCACGCGTCTGTTGACATGCATAATAATACACGAGAGGTTAACACAACCTCCTCCACAATCGATATGTGTTCTCGCCCTCTGGATACATCGATATCGTGAGTGTATGGTAATGAGGGTTAATGACATTAATGTGGATAAAACTCGTGTTAATGATGACGTGCGAAAGATGCGTAATATCCGTTTCTTTTATGAAAATCAAATATTTTTTCATATAAAGAAAATATGCTATCTACTATACAAAAACTCACAATTAACTATCATTATCTCATATTTATCTATATTATTATTAAATTATTTGTATTATTATTATTATTTGTATTATTATTATTATTTGTATTATTATTATTATTTGTATTATTATTTGTATTATTATTATTTGTATTATTATTATTTGTATTATTATTATTATTATTTGTATTATTATTACAATTATTTGTATTATTATTATTTGTATTTGTATTATTATTACAATTATTTGTATTATTATTATTTGTATTATTATTATTACAATTATTTGTATTATTATTATTACAATTATTTGTATTATTATTATTACAATTATTTGCATTATTATTATTACAATTATTTGTATTATTATTATTACAATTATTTGTATTATTATTATTACAATTATTTGTATTATTATTATTACAATTATTTGTATTATTATTATTACAATTATTTGCATTATTATTATTACAATTATTTGTATTATTATTATTACAATTATTTGTATTATTATTATTACAATTATTTGTATTATTATTATTACAATTATTTGTATTATTATTATTACAATTATTTGTATTATTATTATTACAATTATTTGTATTATTATTATTACAATTATTTGTATTATTATTATTGCAATTATTTGTATTATTATTATTGCAATTATTTGTATTATTATTATTACAATTATTTGTATTATTATTATTACAATTATTTGTATTATTATTATTACAATTATTTGTATTATTATTATTACAATTATTTGTATTATTATTATTACAATTATTTGTATTATTATTATTACAATTATTTGTATTATTATTATTACAATTATTTGTATTATTATTATTGCAATTATTTGTATTATTATTATTACAATTATTTGTATTATTATTATTATTATTACAATTATTTGTATTATTATTATTATTATTACAATTATTTGTATTATTATTATTACAATTATTTGTATTATTATTTGTATTATTATTATTTGTATTATTATTATTTGTATTATTATTATTTGTATTATTATTATTTGTATTATTAGTATTTGTATTATTATTATTATTACAATTATTTGTATTATTATTATTACAATTATTTGTATTATTATTTGTATTATTATTATTTGTATTATTATTATTTGTATTATTATTATTTGTATTATTATTATTTGTATTATTAGTATTTGTATTATTATTATTTGTATTATTATTATTTGTATTATAATTATTTGTATTATTATTATTTGTATTATTATTATTTGTATTATTATTATTTGTATTATTATTATTTGTATTATTATTATTTGTATTATTATTATTTGTATTATTATTATTTGTATTATAATTATTTGTATTATTATTATTAGATTATTTATCTATATTATTTTAAATTATTATATCAATCTATTCTCGAATTCTTGCTTTTTTATCTTTGATGTATCTGGTTAATTTTGATTCGAAGATGATTGCAAATAAAAATGTGTTGCATTGTTTTTTCGTTATTACAAATGCTTTTAAAAATATACAAAAAAAAATTGTAGTCAATTTTACTTTATAATTAAATACTTTTTGTATGTTTGGTTATATTTTTTTTCCTTAAAAATACCATATATTTGACAAGTATTTTCAGACTCTTTTCTTAAAGTATACGCTTAATTAATTGATTGTATTTTGAATATATAAAAGTTTACATTGGTAAAAAAGAGTTTTTCCTTTAAGCTTAAATTACTAATAAAGCTGTTATTTGTTTAACTGTTTAACCTTTTTGTCAAGTGTACAATTTAAGCAATTCAGATTTTCGCCTCGATTCTGGCAATAAGTTTAAACCGTAAATCAATAACAAAAATGCACTGAGTCAATTTTTTTTTTAATTTCTTCTTCTGTATTTGTTTAACGCTCAAATTATTTGTTTAGTTTAAAAAAAACTCACACAAGCCACAAAAAATATTTTTAAAAGATTAAAATAATTTATTCAGTAATATAAACTATCCTCGAGTAATGAATATCAAACGGAAAAGTCGTTTAAGCAGATTTAAGTAATTTATTTGAAGCAGAATATTTTTTATAGCTGATTAGAATTGAGTACAAGAAACTGTAAATAAAAAGAATTAAAATATCGATATGTCTGTTTGATCACCAAATGGTGTTAACTTAATAATAACTGTTTTCTTAGCACTTCATAAGGTCTTTAATATGCGGATTATCCTAATTAAATAAAAATCCTTAAGGTTTTTGCCCACTCTAACATGATAAACTATTTTAATTAAAAAAGTTTTCTACTTTTTTTATTTTAATTGGCCTATTTAATTATTCAAAATTGATTACATTTTCAAACGTAGAATGTTGTTCTTTTTTTTTAATTTTTATCTTTATATAAAAAAAAACATGGCAAATCAACCTCTGTTATGATGTTTCATAAATTCGTTTTGTCATTTTAGTTGTTGGACATTTTTTTTAAAATTATTAAAATGTCTTAATATTTTTAACACTTAATGTAATGTTTTGCAAACATATATAAATTGTGATGTTAGCAATATTCCTTCACACAGTATTGAGTAACGAATCTAAAAATACCTTTTTACAAAATTTCGTATATTTTCTTGTAATACGTTATCTTGCGTATAATGTTTAACCACTAGATATGCGTAGGGATTTAAATATATTTATCGATTATAATTTTATATCTTGAATTTTAATCTATTTTAACAAGCACTAGGAAATATTATTTAAAAATTTTATTTCAATCAAAATTATCCTCATTACTTAGTAATTTCAATATACTTTCATTTATTTTACTATTGTGTGTGGTAATTTATGCATATATAATATTTAATAATTACATTTTGATACAATAATTGTCCGTAACAAACTTCAACTTTTATTTTTTGTAGTCTTTAACTTCTTAAGTATCTTTTAATCTTGAGAACACAAGTGTCCAGTCACAGATGCCCCAAATGTGTGTCCAGTCACAGATGCCCCAAATGTGTGTCCAGTCACAGATGCCCCAAATGTGTGTCCAGTCACAGATGCCCCAAATGTGAGTCCAGTCACAGATGCCCCAAATGTGTATCCAGTCACAGATGCCCCAAACGTTCGATCACGAAATCTGAAACTTTTATATAGTAAACTACATCTGGAAATCACTATAATCATCAACTGTAGAATGATGTCCAGTCACAGATGCCCCAAATGTGTGTCCAGTCACAGATGCCCCAAATGTGTGTCCAGTCACAGATGCCCCAAATGTGTGTCCAGTCACAGATGCCCCAAATGTGAGTCCAGTCACAGATGCCCCAAATGTGTATCCAGTCACAGATGCCCCAAACGTTCGATCACGAAATCTGAAACTTTTATATAGTAAACTACATCTGGAAATCACTATAATCATCAACTGTAGAATGATTTAATTAAAACTCATTCATTAATAAATAAAACGGACGTCATTGATGTTTATGAAGAAATACGAAGCCTTAACTTTATTCAAAACAACCGAAATTCCAAAAATCTCAACGAACTCTATCAAATTCAAAAACCAGATATACAACTCTATACAGCGTTGTCACTTATCAAAATCAACAAAACAATACTTTTCACGTGGCAGTGTCGTTAACACAATGTATATAAGTACATCTGTGATTTAACAATAATTTTATTTTTATTTGTTTGGGTATGAGATATTGATTACTTATTACCCATCATATTTTCTTTTTAAGCTTATCTAAATCATAAAAGGATAAAAAATGTCACACACTTCAATTGTAAGACATTTAAGTAATTATAAAAAGCGTCAAATATGTTTATATTTTCAAAGACCTATAAATAAAAATATCTTAAATGAAAATGCCGTTGTACCAAATCAAACTTATAAAAAAACCGATTGTAACAGAAACCTTCATTTAAATTAACATTTAATTAAAAATATTCAATTTTTTTTTTCATAAAAAAAAGTGAAAAAGTCTAGATTATTCTTAATTAACCACTAAGATTTTAATTAAAGAATAAATAGACAACAGCAGTTACTTATTAAAATAAAGTTTTCTTAAATTAGTTTTTTCTTTTAATACTTGTAAGAGTTTTAATAGTTTCTTGAAACACGTTTAATATACGTTTTGATTTAACCAGTTAAGAGTTAGAATAAGAGCAAAATAGTAAAGGGTGTTTTTGCTCCAAAATAGTTTATGTTATAGTACCACTTCATGTATACATATATATATATATATATATATATATATTGGAAGACTTGAGTCGTTCAGAACCGTCAGAGGGTTTACGACATGACGTCACAAACCAATATTTTAATTAAAAAAATAATTTATTTTATTAAATTCAAAAGTATTTTTTTAATTAATAGTAATTTAAATAGATCATTCTGTTCAAAATACTTTATTTATTACAAAAAAAAAAAATATTAAATTTGCGATGAGATTTCATAAGAAATTATTTTGTAAATTTTTATGATTTTATAAATTATTCTCTTTACAAAAACCAAACTATATTTTTTAAATCATTTTACTTCAAAAATCTTAATATTCGCCTTTAAACAGAGTCGTATATTAAGCTGAAGGGAAGCGATATTTTTATGACTAAACATTAAAATCTTGGAAGAAAATAAAGTTATTATTTTCTTTAGGAATAAATTACTATTCTTCACAAAGCACACACATTTATTTTGAAGAATAGTTTTGCGGTATTTCAAAGACTGCTTCAAATTACATTATTTTTCTTGTGGAATGAGAAAATTTGATTTTAAAGAATTTGCATTTATATTTAAGATAGCTGTTATTTGTATTTTGTACCTTTAACTAGGAAAATAGGCAGACATAAACAAATTATATCGTTGAAGAGAAAATCGAAAATTTATTTGTTTTGAATATTAAATTTTCCGATCCGATTTCCACAATTTTCGAATGTTTTTCATATTATTAAAATTTTACTTTTATTAAACGTGAACATAAAATATGATGGTTTTATTTTCTTCTGTGCGTGCTTTTGATTTTGAAGGAGCAAATGGAAGAAGCGGTTAAATGACAAAAAAATTACTTTCCAAGATAAACAGCTTTTTCACTGACAACAATATTGAAGAAAATTGTTTTAAAAAAAACTCCTATTAATCGACATTTCCGGATATATAACAGCCGGATAACCGATAATTTTTTTCAGCTGTTTTGACTAAGTGGATTTTTTTCTATCCAACAAAAAAAGAATTTTCGAAATCGGACAATATTTTTTTCCCAAACGGTCCGGTTAATTGAGAATTCCGGATAGTTAAATGCCGGATAACCGGATATTTTTTTTCAAATTGCTCCCAAGTGAAACTTTTCCTATCCAACAAAAAAAAATATGCAAATATCTGAATTAGAACCGAAATCCTGCTTGAACATAAATAAAAAAAAAATTAGAAATACGTAACGGTCGAATTGATAAGCTCTCGACATGGTGCGCGATTTGACAGTTTTAATTTAAAATTTCTGACGGTTTTATCTTGGAGTTTCGGTTCGCGCGCTTTTCAGTCGGTTAAAAAGGGTCGCTTTCTATTGAGCACCCACTAATGGTCGCCAAAGAAAAAATTGACACTATACTTTTTTCCTATTCATCGATCGTGAGAGTGATTAGTGGTACTAGGTTAACAATATTGGCGCGTTTTCACATATTTGGCATTTAGGGTAGCTTTTAATGCAATAAAACTAATAGAAGTGAAACATATATTTTTCACTGCTCTGTCTATGCCTAAATGAATCAAGCAGAGCCATACAATTTTGAGGAAAGACGCATATGTACTTAAAGCTTCCATCTACATCAAACTTAGCATTTTTTCAAAAATTTTAGTTTGCCCCATTCTTTAACTTGCCCCTTTATATGTGTGTTGATTTCTGTTTGTCCACTTAATGATTAAACGATTTAATTGATAATGGCAACTAAAATATCAAATTCGTCGGCCATGTTTTCTCGAGTAATTTTGATAAATGAGTATAAATTAATAAAATTAAAAATTTATCTATATAATTATTTTCGGAATGATCTTCCTACAAATTTTAAAATATTATTCTCAAATAGGAGATAATTTTTTTTTAAATATTATTTCAAACGCAATCAGTGCATTTTAAAATTTAAATTTGTAATTAAAATTTTAAAAAAAATCTTCATAAATTGTACACATAATACATATTTCAATGTGTACAAGTAGTATCAAAATAATATTAAAATTTTAATTTAAATCACCCCCAAAAAAAACAGCTTTCAATCAGGTAAGGTTTCTTAATCAAGTAAAATGTTTTCTAAAAGGTTTACATTATATGCATTTAAAGTATTTTGATTGAATTTTTCTTATAATAATATTTCTTTTCGTGTGTCTAGGTTTTATAAGATCTATTTTATGCAGATTATTTTACAAAAATCTTCAAAAATGTATATTTTTCTCAAATGTAATCATTTTTAATTCAAAATGAAATAATATTCTCAAAATTAAATTGTTGTTTACAATGTTAAATAGTTTGTGATAAAACTCACAAACCAAGAAACGAATTATTCGAATCTATTTTGTCCCCTGATAGTGACAGTGAAGTGCCAAGAACTAATAAATGTATAAATATATCAATGTATGTCATGAATTATATAAATAGTTTATGTAGCGAAGATCCCTTATACGTCCCTTAGACGCAACGAATCTTAACATATGATGTATCCAGTGTTCACTCTAGAAATAAAAAGGGGCAGGGCCCCATTGGCAGGAAAAGGGCACTTCCAAAAAAGTTTGGAGTGGGCGAATCCACGCGTTAACACATCGGGATACCCTTTGCTTGAAATTACCGCATATTCATCGCGAATGCGCAACTAAAGTAGTTAAAAAGAAGTTTTTTTCTTTTCTCTTAATTAATTTAATTTCGATTTACACTTAAAACCTTAAGATCAATGCCTCTTTTTAAAGACAGTTAGAGGATCAAAGACATTTGTGCGTGATTAAAAAGCTAGGAAGCAAGAACACTTGTACTTAACTGAAAAGGGTGGAAAACAGGGCGGCATTTCCCCAAACTGCATGAGGGCGCTATCAAGATTTAAGAAGGGCGGGCAGGGCGGGCCGCCCTTCAAAAAACACCTAGAGTGAACACTGATGTATCAAAAGAAAGAGAATTTCATGGACCAGTGATGAATTGTACTTTTATCTCATAAATATCAACGATTCTGTTTAAGAAATGGTTTTTAAAAAAATATTTTATAGTTTTTTTAAAAAAAACAAGCCGTGGATAATGCTGCCAACTATGAGTAGACCGTTAATTTTTTTTTTGCTCTAACGTATGGATATGGTGTGAAAGGGAGGGGTTTTCCATGATATTATCATCGCACAGTCATGCTAGTTTTACTGAAATTTTACAAACAATTTTAAGCATTAATTCAAATCCATATATTAAGTTATTTTAATATTACAATTTCACCAACTTAAATCAAATACAGATTCCTCAAGAAAAATACCAGATAACTTCCAGTAAACAGACGATGAAGAGAAAATACGCTTCAATCAAAACCACCCAATAAAAATAGATGGAAAGACAAAGAACCGTTAATTCCACTCAATTGGGAGTTCGTTCATTGGCTGTAATCGGAGCGTGCGATGGGAAATCGAGTCCAGGACTGTGAAACTTCCAATCAGCAATTTGCCCGAGAAGATAAATCATGTTAAGAATACCCGATGCGAACACTTTTTCCGAAGTTTTTACGGAGCGCAGTATTGATCACTGGGAAAAAGAGATTAAGGGATTCTGTTAGAGAAAGAGTTAGTTATAATAATATTAGATTTGTTTTTTGTGGCGTCTGTGTTTGAGAGAATAAAACGAAAAGGCGAATTAACGATAGTAATTTGAAATGATTATTTCATGAGTTGAATAGTCAGTAAAATAAGAATTTTAATGCTGTATTTATCCGTGCTTTAGTTTCATTTGTTTGTATTTTTTTAAAAAAAAAATTTTAATTAAATAATATTAATGATTGGTAATAAAAAATAATATTAATGATTGGTAATAAAGGGTAATTGTAAATATGTTAAAAAATACAACTAATGGTATTCAGTTTTTTTCTTACTGCTTAACTGGAGGAAATAATGGTTAATTAACGTCGCACTAGAGCTGCACAGTGGGCTATTGGCGGAAGAAAATAATGCGAATGCTCCTTTTGCAAGCTATGATTTTTGAAAAAAATTGAAGCTAGTTTACGAATTGTATACTATTACAGGCAAACATACCTACTTATAATAACCCTAGAAGTCAGGGGGGGGGGGGTAATTGGAAACATGCAATTAATATCCACAAATCTTCACTGTTACAAATAGGTATTAAAAAATCAGTAAAATTTACTCATTTTTGAGTACATTCGATTCTTATCATGGCTCTGAAGATATAAGTTTCAATTCTGAAACAGACACGTACACAAAAATGAGTACAATGAGCATATGCTAGACTACATAGGCTGCCTTCATAAATCAGTTTCAATAAATATCGATAATTACAACCCAGACTGTCAGGAAATCGAACTCAGATCCTCATGCACCGCAGTCCAGAGCCGTATCCTTTAAACTACAAGGGCGATATGAAGAAGTTACAGACAAAATAATTGTTAAAAAGGTATACCAAAATAACAGGAAGTAAGATAACGGAGTTGTAATAACTCAGTTTCAACGTAGACTACCCAGTATGTAGACTAGTTAACGTAGACTATCCAGTGTCCTTAAACTATGGGCTTCAAATAATGTGTAAAACCATCTTCTGAACAAATATTTTTAGTTTGTTATATTGCTTTGTTAAGATGGCTTGTACAGAAGCTAATCTTAGCAATATTAAACCATACTGCTCATATTTGAGAAAGTACGGTTGCTTCAATTTGAGTACGCCTTCGCTCATTTACGAAGAAATTGTACTAAAAAAAACGAGTTGGTTCAGGTATTCATTTTTAAGTACCTTTTTTTTTACAGTGTGACAAAAGTCGATAATAAAATAACACCATTTTCAATAATATCGTTATATTTATTGCATAAGAAGCTACACAATAATATAAGTTGCTTATCAGCATCTTCTTTATTTTATGCTTATACAAACTCTTCAGTTAAATATTTTATTAAAATAGACAACACAGCAGAAAATTCCGTCTTTTACCATAAACATAATTATATCATAAACCGAAGTAAACTTTTGTTATGCTGATAAATCGAATTACGGAATATTAGGTGGCCTGGAAAACATTTATCCAACACAATAAAAAAGAAGCCAATAAACTGCCTTCCCAAAAAATGACGCTTTACGTTTAGGTGATAAAATTTTATCCCCACAAAAAAATATTTTTTATTTAAAAAAACATATATTAGCTTCACCTTATAATTTTATTACAGAAAAAAAATCCACAGTAAACTTTCAACATAAACCCTAAACTACAAAGGATTTCATCGAAAACGTTTTCTGGTCTCTATCACCTGATGCGTAAAATTGAATTATTATATTTCTTTTAGAAAAACCAGAAAGAGTTTTCCTACCTCACATTTTTCTCCGATAATACTTGAAGTCCCTGAGGCGCAAAGTTAATATTTCCACCATTTTTGACCAACAAAGAAAATATTGATTTTTCTTCTGGTATTCTTTTGATGTGAAATAAAGAAATGTCTCCTGGCACAAGATTAACTGTGTAATTTGATTTAGGAATTTCGTCTTTCTTATTTCATCTTTTGTGTGGAATTAAAACTCGTATGATTTGTGACAAACGCGAATTGCATTAAATTAGTATTTATAAATAAACAATGACACAAACTTTCGGTTTAAATATAAGATAGAAGCTATTTAAAAATTAATATTTCTTTTTTTAAATAATGCAACAGATATTACAGCCGAAACAAATAGGTATCTTTTTTCGGTGAATAAGAAATGTCGCTTAAACTCTTATAGATAAATATGAGCTAAAAATTGTTCTAAATGTATTTTAGAAATGTATTTTATAAACAAGAATATATTTTAAAATGCACATATAATTGAAAGTATTGCAATGTAAACATGAACGCTTTACGCTTGCAATGATGAACATGCAATGTAAAAAAATGTACTTAAAATGAGAACCTAAACCTACTGGTTTTTTTAGTACAATTGCATTGTAAATGAACGATGACGTACTCAAATTTAAGCAACAGTACTTTCTCAAAAATGAGCATTGTTATTTAACATTGCGAATATCAGCTTCTGTTCAAGCCATCTTGTTCAGAAGATGGTTTTCCACATTTTTTTTATGTCGATTGCTTAAATGGAAACTGAGTTATTCCAATTCAATTATCTTACTTCCCATTCTTTGGGCGCACCTTTTTACGTTTCTTTTGTTTATAATTTCTTCACGTCGCCCTAGAAGTACAACGGATAAGTCGCTGGCCTGCGGTGCCTGAGGATCTGGTTTCGATTCCCAGCCAGTGGAAGTATTTGGAGTGCCACAAACTCAAAAACAGACTGCTTTATTATTAAATATTATTTGACACGATTAATGTATTAAATAAAATATTTAGTCCTAGATCACCTGTTGCAGCATACTTAAATTCCATAACTGAAAAAAGCAAAACGAGTTATATTGTTTGCTGCCAATGCTTATCTCATTTTGAATATAACTTGACATGTTTGATTTTGCATGCACGATCGTTATAGAGATTGTTAAATTAACAAATTATTTATTTTCATGTTTTTATACCTACTCCCGCATACTTCCTTACATGAAAGCAAATAACATATAGTTGTTAAGGATTACAGCACAAAAGAAAATTTATTTAAAAAAATAAGTAAAATATAGTTATTAAGGAAATATAGCAAAAGAAAATATATTAAAATAATTCTGAAAATATATATTCATAGAAATTTTACGAAATACAGATTCACATAATCTATAAATAAAAGTTTTTGTAATCACTGCAATTGAGCCTTCCGTTCTCCATTGCATAAATCCAACTATTCAAAAAAAATGCCGCGGGGTCTCTAACAACGACCCATAAGCATTTCTGAATCTTACTAATGGCATGGAAGAAATTTAGAATATCTCCAAAGCAGGCGGAGAAGGGGAGTTTTTATGCAAGTAATGGAAAAAATCGATATTCAATCATGGAGGGAACACAAGGTACGGTATGAAAAATAATAATAAGCAAGTGGGAATTTAACGTTGTTTTCAATGTACTTTGAGTACTTTTCTAAACTAAAGATTAATGATTGTTAAAAAGTTTTGTGTGCAAAGGAAGAAGCATATATAGTTTAGGGAAAAAAATATTTAAATTATTTTGGAAGGATTATATATGTACACACAACTCGTCTAGAAGCGTTGTATTAACTTTTTTTCTTATGACTTTTAAAATAATACTCTCAATGATTCAAATTTATTGTTTCACGAATATGCTGTATTATTTTTTTTAATTAAAAATATTAAAGAGTCAATTTATTACACGCAATTTTTATTGTTATAGTATTTGAAGAGGTGGAAGCAAGAACTAGGCAGCTCCATTTTTTTCTGATTTATATTTTTCCACTTGTTACTACAAAGAAAAAATCCT
Source organism: Troglohyphantes excavatus (assembly GCA_963932185.1). Taxonomy (NCBI): domain Eukaryota; kingdom Metazoa; phylum Arthropoda; class Arachnida; order Araneae; family Linyphiidae; genus Troglohyphantes; species Troglohyphantes excavatus. The sequence continues at coordinate 54,775,676 of OZ010670.1, forward strand.
CTCTCGATTAGTGCAAGAACCAGACTGCTCTAAGAACTGGCTATATATAAAGGGAAAATAGCTGTATTTTTGTATTATAACATGCAAGAAAAGTACATTGTTTTTAATTTTTCACGAACAATTTTAAAAACTGTAACTGCCTTGTTCTTGGACACACGTCTTCAATTTCAATAAATAAAAGTTTTTATGTAATTCTTAGGTTGCAGATTGGTAGAATGACAAACCGATATATTTTTAATGATTTTTACATTGAACCAAAAAAAAAAATTCAGTATCAGTTTCAGCCTATGAACTAGAATAGCATAACTGTAAGTACTAGAGCAAGGACTAAGCGCGGCCGACCACTTTACTCCTTTTTGAGCGAAGGAAGAAAAAATAGTCCCTTCGCATAGGTTTGCGTAGATTTAAAAGCTCATTTCTGTTTTTGAGAAATACATTAAATTTTACATATTTAATATTTTTCCATACTTACTAACAAGAAAGAAAAAAACACACCAAAATCAGTCTTAAACGTTTCTGTGACGTCACGTGAGACGTCACAGCCAAGGACGAATGTTTTTTCAACCTTTCTTCCGAATTGTATGCATCCTGGCGGCATGCTAAAGTACATTGTCACTCAATGGAAGTCCTCTTTCCAGTGTTTATAGTTATATTGTATTTTAGCTCAGTGGGTTTAACTTGAGAAGTTTAAGCATTTTAAATTAACGATCTTAACCAAATATAAGTAAAATTTACAATTTACATATTTTATTTTTATTGGCAATATTTATTCTTATTAAATAGTAGGATTTCTAATATATTTTTTAAGGCAAGAAAACAATAATCTAAATGTGACCTGTCTTAACGATTTTCAAATATTTTTTTATTTTTTTAAATATATTGCACTGAACCATACTATACCTTTTTTCTACATTTAAATATACTATTTCATTTCTTTTAAATAATCGCATTACATAATTAGTGGTTGTTATATTTTGAGGGTACGTTCACCAAAAGAAATGAACACATTTCAAAATCACAATGTTCAACCGATAACTCTTCATCCATCCAGTAATACTTCAATTTAATTAAATGCTAAAAATCAAGTCCGAATATTCTTTTCGGAACTGAGCACATTCCTTACGTTTTATTCTCGTTAATTAAATCGCAGAAAGAGTCTAATTGAAATATCGATTTTCTTTAATGAGTATTTTTAATCTCTAATTACGTATTAACAGGCTCGTTATATCAATAATTACCTATTTGAAGATTTACTATTTAATGTTAATTAAATGTATTGTGCAAACGGTAATTAAGAATTTGTGCTCTTGTTTTTTTATATATATTTTTGAGTTTTATGCTATTGACGAAGCAACACATGTTTCTAACAATATTTACATATTTTAGAAATTATAAAATAAATACATATTGACTAGCTGAAATGCACGAAAAAAAACTGCTGCCTCGTAAAGAATATAGATATTTTTGCGCCATAACAAACAAAACCACACACACACACATATATATATATATATAAGTGTGCAAAATGATATTCTTTTTATTATCTATACTGTTAAAAATAGGTACTCAAAATTAAGTAAAGTGTACTCATTTTTAGTTCATTCAATGCTTATCATAGCTCTGAATACATAAGTATCATTTTTGAAAATGACATATACTCAAAAATGAGTTAAAATTAATAAATAAAAAAAACAGTTGCTTGCCTACATAAGCTGCCTTCATAAATCACTTTCAATAAATATTACAATTACAACCCAGACTTACCGGGAATCAAACCTTTTTATGAACGACAGTACAGTTCCTTATCCGTTGTACTACAAGGGCGTTGTGAAGAAATTTCAAATATAATTTTTTTTTTTAAATGAATGCCAAAAGAATGGAAAATAAATAGCAATAGCTCAGTTTCAATTTAGGAAATCAACATCAAATAATGTGGAAAAACCTCCTTTTGAATAATTCTTTTAAGTTTGACCGGTCGCTTTGTTAGATGGTTTCAACAGAAGCTGAGATTAGCAATACTAAATCGCACTTCCCATTTTTGCGAAAGTACGATTACTTAAAGTTGAGTACGTCATCGCTCATTTACGATGCAATTGAACTCAAAGAAATACGAGTTTGTTCAGGAACACATTTTTAAGTACCTATTTTTTTTTTTACAGTGTAGAGAATAATTTCACTGTTTTTGGTGATATAACATAAAAGAATAATCAAAATCAATTACCGTAATAAAATTACCGCTTTCTCTTTTTTTTTATTAAAAGAAATGGACAGGAAAAGCAAGCACAACGGGAAATGAGAAAAAAAAAATACTGCAAAATTCTGAAGAAAAAAAATGGCAGTCAACCAAATTAAATTATGTCAGCACAGTTATATCTTAATTAAGAATCAAATGATATTAAATTCTCATTCTAAATTATTAACGTTACAAAAAATGATTTTCAAGGTACTTTCTTTTTTTATTACTTCCACATTTCCGAAGCTTTATTTTATTTCTATTAAAAGTAACTCTTGTGAAATAAGACCATGATATTTTCCGTTATTAGTTCTAACTTGTAGTAGGGAATTGATTATTTTTTTTATTACGTAAATCAATTTTTACTTTTTCTTTTGTTTCTAAGGGATGTACTACAATTTTTTTTTCTGTATTTCATAGTAAGTATTCATAAAATTTATTTTAAACTAATATAATTTAAAGATATTTCAGTTTTATAAAAAAATATATTTTTTAGCTTTCGTTAATAAAACGTTTACTGTTGGAAATTGTATTAATGTAGGAGTCTAGGATAGGAAGCGTAGAGTGCAATGTTTGAATTAACATTAACTTTACAATTACTATTAAGATTAATACCTTTAATTACTTTGGCTAGATCGTATAGATAAAGAGAGACATTGCGTTGTGATTTCAATATTAATTTACCCGGAACGTAGATTTTCCTGTTGGGAAGAAAAGGCATAGAAATGCAAAACTTAACTAAAATTAAAATAAAGAAACGTTTAAACTTCTATGAAATACAGATTTATTTTCAAGTGCGAAGACAATTGGATGCATGACTCACCAAGCAAATAGGGGCTGACAATCCATCCCGAAGCATCTCTCAAAGAAAGGAGAGGTCTTAGTCCTCCCAGTAAGTCAGTCAGGGTCTAAATCTAAGTGTAAAGTGTTTTCTTTGAGAGTCTACGTGCAGAAGAGTACTGTACAAGGTGGGCGTGTGGGTACAGCCCCTAGATCATCCCATTGGATCGCGGGCATAATGATTCCACGCCTGTGATTTGGCAAAAATACCTCATTCACAAGATTGGATGTCGACGAGTTGAAAGGGCCCCGACGAGATGAAAGGGACCCCATATATTTTACTTTTATGGGGCCTGGGTATGGCACGAAAGACTTTCTTTGTAAAGGCTTCTTTTTAGACGGTTTATGGTCCAGTCAGTCTGGCGCTTTACTCTTGCGTAGGAAAACAGGTGGAGAGGCATATTTAATTGCATCACCACAGAAATGAAAATAAAATTATTATTCAATGTACAGTTTAATTCAATTAAAAGTAGTGCAAAAGTGTCTAATTGCATTAAATTGAAAAAATCCTTCCTTAATTTTTAATTTTCTGAATAGTGTCTTTGTAAAACAAATTTCAAAGAACGGGATTATATATTTTTTGTTTACTTTTATAACTAGTTTAATTAAAAGTAATGTTTATATACTTGATAATTAAAAATAATGTTTATCTTTATGCCATTGTCGACGGTTTGAAACGTCTAATTTTTTTTTCCTGAAATCTATAATGACTCCTAAACAAAAACTCCAATAAAAAAGTAGATTAGATAAAAACTCGTCTTATAGAACGTTGCGTTAAGAATATAAAATACAAATACAACGTAAAAACTACGCCATAAAAATACATAAAATCTAGACATGTTTCGGGAGGTACATCTCCCTTCATCAGCAGAAATGGAAATGTCTGTGTGCACAACAACATGAAAATAAACCTAGAATTGAAAGTGTTGCCAAAGAACAAAAACGATCTCAATCGGTTGGAGTTAACGATTGTGTGCCAACACGCGATTCGATTGTTAATGAAACCTTTGCTGTTCCGATATATCACGCTTGTTGGCACACAATAGTTAACTTCGACCGATTGAAATAGTTTTTGTTATTTTGCAATTCTTTCAATTCTGGGTTTATTTTGATTTTATTGTGCACCCAGACTTATCAATTCTGTTGATGAAGGGAGTTGCATCTCCCGAAACATGTCTAGATTTTGTGTATTTTTATTGCGTAGTTTTAACATTTTATTTGTATTTTAATAAAAAGTAAAATAATCTTATTTTAATATGATGCAATGAGTAAAGTATCTAAACATGTTTAGTAAGTTTTCTTTACAGTAAGTACACTTTCTAGATATAAAGTATCTAGAAAGTGTATGCAAAAAGGGATTCAATATTTGGCATTTTCTAATTATAAAAATATTTAAAAATATTGATTGGAAGTTTAAACACAACGTTTTTTTTTCACTTTACTTTTGTGCTGAAATTCACTCACCATCAAATGTCGACGAACATAATGTGTTTAACTTTTATACAAAATTCTAACCCATAGAATCTCAAGCGATTTTCGAAATTACCATGTTGTTTTCTCTGCTTTGAAGTTTTAATAATTTTCCATGTACAAACTTTTTCAGATATTTTCGTACATTTTAATGAGATAGATATATTTTATATTGTACACCATAGCATTAAATTTGATAAATATTATAAAATGGAGTATTTTTATAAATTAAAGAACGAAGTATCGCTGCTAGAAAACAGGAAATTTCTGGACGTGATATCAGGTCCGTAAAAGTAGGTGGATTAATAAACACCACTTACAACATTAAAGGGGTTTCAAAATCTCTTAACCGTGATAACATGACTTAGGTGCATTAGGTACCTTTGCTCATGCATTTCAGAAGAATTTCATTTAAAACGCAATATGCCAACCACTGCATTGCTTAGAATATATGAAAACCATTTATTTTCCAAGTTATACATGAGTTTCCTCAAACAAGGAGACACATTTACCCTCAAAATGTCCTTCTATCGTGCTTGGAAGATATTTTCATACCCCCCACCTCTCCCTTATCTACCCTCTCTGACAAAATCACAGTTTTTAAGAAGTACGTGCTGAGACAGTTAAGTGGGCTTGGAAATTGATTGAAAGTCAAAAAAAGACATTTCGAAAGGGAAAAGGTAAGTTAAGAGTTAATCGAAATAAATGTGATTAAGGGCACATACGTTTTTTTTTTAGTTTTGAGGATATCAAGAAAATTTTTCTTTTACGTATACAAGAAAAGTATTAAAACATACAATCACATAGTCAAATATTTTTAAAACAAAAATAATAACATTTACAATTAAGTGACCTTTTTTTATTTTTTACATAAGTCAAGAAAATATTTTTTAAATATATATATATATTATTGCCTTTTTATAAATAAAAGAATGCATTGAACAAACTGCAACAAACAGATTTTTTGTTATTTGAAAAAGAATTCTTTTGAAAAATATTTTTAAAAAAATTGTTAAAGTCAGACTATTTTTTAAAAAAAATAATTAAAACATGCTAAAATATGTATTACTAATCACTAAAAACAAATTAAAGTCATTTTTTTTTTGAAAATACACTGTACCAAATTTGAAGTAGTTTTGTCAAATGGATCTGAACTCAAGTAATTAACTCATAACGTCGCGTTCATAAGGCTCTGCACAAACTTAAATATCCACTCAAAAATTCTTATATATCTGAACTCTCTAATACATTGTCTGTTTTGCCATATTATACCTAGATCAGCCATAAAATTTCTAAAAATCTCAGTTAATTCGACATAGGTTCAATTTTTTCACCTATCCATAAGATCACCTTCACACAACTTAAAGACCCTATTGAAGACCTTAATAACTTGGGAATATACGGTAAGTATCTCATGTCGATGTGGCATGTCATATATCGGTCAAACAATGAGAGCATTGAGATTTCGTATTAAGGAGCACCAAGCACATACTTTCAAACAAGAAATGAAGAAATCCGCCATTGCCATGCACGCTTGGGAACATAATCATATATTTAATTTTCTAACCCCAATTTAATTTGCTAACTCAAATCTCCATTCAAAATTGACTTCCTGGAGGCGTTTCTCATTTTTACAATATTGATTCGATTGTTAATGAAATCTTTGCTGTTCCGGAATTTCCCGCTTGTTGGCACACAATAGTTAATTTCAACCGATTGTGTTCTTAAGCAACACATTCAATTCTGGGTTTATTTTCATTTTGTTGTGCACACTGACTTTTTATTTCTGCTGATGAAGGGAGATGTATCTCCCAAATGTATTTTTATGTATTTTTATTGCGTAGTTTTAACGCTGCAATTGTGTTTTTAATTCTTAACGCGACGTTATATAAGACGAGTTTTTTTATAAGACTTAAATCGTTCACCTCCATCAGAGGAATAAATCAGTATTAAAATTCCAGCACCCAATATTTCCTTGAATAATAAATATGAACAATTGAATCAAATTCTTTCGAACCTAACATTCTTAGAAAATATACATTGTATCATTTACTAAACATATCTTCCTAATCCCCTCAGTACATTTTGAAAAAATATACAGAGCCACTTTAGAAAACCTCTGCTAAACAATAACAAATCAGTGTCTGTTATAAGCATACAGATATCAAAAATATACACCATACATTAGATGATGAAGCCTTATCAAATCTCGAAAGAATTTATATCCTTAGATTTTGATGATACACATTTCCTGACAAATCCTCAAATTTTATTATATTTTCTCAAAACTAATGTTGTTAAATGTTTGTTATTAATGAAGACTGAATTATTCTTGTGAAATATTGCTTATCAATTTGTGTAGTAACTAAGATTCAAATATTACTGAATTAATTACTTTTACGATTATCTTTCAGTATATAATTTTCATTTAGCAGTGTTGTGCATTTTGTGATTTTTAATCTATTAAAACTTAATGATAGAACGTACTTGTGGGACAGGTAGGCTCTGCCAGAAGGACCTTGCCGAAGCCCTTTTGTACATAGTCCGCCCACTAATTACTACGACTTGCCGGCTTGAAATCCGTATTGTATTCATTTTGAACTTACAATCGCGAATTGAAATGCGGAAGTTGTTGAAAACCCCAATGCTTACACATAACAAATTGGGTTTTACAATCTCAGTTTACTTTAGTTAGGTAACAAACTTCTGAAGTTTCAAATTATCGTTATAAATTTTATAATAAGAATTTTTAAACTTTTGTTTTGCGCGAATTCGGAATTTTCTAAAATTTCTAATAGCCGTCCTTCCCTTCGAGCATGAATGGTCTGTAGTAGAGAGAATATGACGTCATAATCGTGTAGCTCACATCTCAGAGCGAAAGACCCATATCACGTGCCATCTCTTTCAAAATTATTAATTAAAAAATACTTTTGATTGGCTGATGAATTGGGAAATGTGTAACAGAGTAAATTTATGAATGGAATGACGTAATTAACCACGTGTCTTGTGTCATACATGTTGACTTGGCTTTGATGTTAGCGAGAGTGACATCATGACTCCTCTACTACAAAGGATCCATGCTCGAAGGTCCTTCCAGAATGAAGTTTGGTTTGATTAAAAAATGTCGCACTAGAGCTGCACAGTGGGCTATTGGCGAACGTTCGGGGCCTATCTCGAAGGAAAGACATGGAAACCCAGAATGAAGGGACAATCTCTATACGATCGTAACGCTGAGCCTTACTGGCAGTACGCTGCGGTCTTTCGATGTTGCACGTTCTGACATTAATAATTGTAAAACTACTAATAATTTATTGTAAATAGAATAAAAACTTAACAATTAAACTGAATCAATTATAAAAAATTACTGCCTTTATGAACTAAAGAAAAATCCTTGCGGAGATCTCTTGATAACATGCTTTATAATAGAAGATTTCTGTTTTCAGTTTTTAATATTGATTTCCCCTTTCTGGTTTTAAAAACTTTTAGATAGTGTACATTATCAAAAGATCTCAAATTAACGAAAGATATCTTTTATCTTTTAGGGTTCAGAGAATAGGGACCACAAGTCTAAAAGTTAGGGGAGAAAAAAGAAACTCAACGCAGTCGGTAGGGAGTTGCTTTATTCTTGGAAAGTTTTAACGAGCTTTTGAGGGAAGAAAAAGACGTTTTACAATTAAATCAATAGTTTACTCTGACAATCGTGCTTCCCTAGCAAAGAGGATGAGAAAGCGGTTTTCTAAGAATTCTTTTAAATAGCCTTAACGTTTCGAAATTCTGTAGGATGATTCATATTCGACTTGTAAAGTATCATTTGTTTTGAAGCGTGTATTATGTGTATTTAAAAACTTGTGTCCTTTCATTTTTAAAAAGATAATTTTCTAAATGTTTTATTTTTTAATGCCAAATTTGTAATATATCTCTAAAATGTATATGTGTACTAATAAAATCAATAAATTATCTAGAGTTATTAAAAATCAAAAGTTAAATTGGTAATTAAAATGGAAAGTTGAAGAAGGGTTTAACTGACAAAAATCACTTTCCAAGATTAACAGCGATTTCACTGACAACAATCTTGAAGAAGGGGATCGCTTTCTATTGAGTATCCACTATTGGTCGCCAAGGAAACAATTGAGACGATATTTTTCCTATTCAGCGACCGTGATCGTGATTAGTGGTTGTTGGTTAACAAAATTGGCGCGTTTTCGCACATTTGGCATTCAGGTTTCGTTCATGAAATCGAAACAATATAAGTGAACTATATAATGTTTACTGTGTTGTATCTATCTAAATAAATCAAGCAGAGCCATAGAATTTTGAGGGAAAACGCATATGTCCTTAAAATTTTCATCTACATCAAAATTAGATTAATTTATTTTTTTTCGAAAATGTTTAGCTGACCGCCTTTTCCACTTGCCTCTTCAATTTTTAAAATATAAATTTCTTTGTAAAATATTATTTTAATGAGACTCTCCTACATGTTCGACATTGTAGTGCAATAGTTAATTAACCAGAATATAGCATTTGGAATACAAGAATTAAAACCAAGATTTTATCAAAGTGTGTAATTAACAAAGTATAAAATTTATATTAATGTTCACTCAGAGTTTAAATTTACAGTTTTTTGTAATTACCATGAATTATTTTCGAAGTAATGATGACTATGAAAGCAATAAAAAAGTCAATATATTTTAGTTAATATGTATAATTATAAATATCCACAAAAAAAAGCCATTTGCTTTATTTTGTATAATTGCACTACTAAAAATAGAAAATCAAAACTAAGTAAAATGTACTCATTTTTTATTACATTCGATGCTTATCATGACTCCGAATACATAAATTTCAATTTTGAAATTAATATGTACTTAAAAATAAGCACAATGAATAAAAAGAACAGACGCTAGCCTACATAGGGAGCCGCCTTAAATTAATTTCAATAAATATCAACAATTACAAACAAGACTAACCTTGAATCGAACCCAGAACCCATGGTATGACATTTCAAAGCCTTCTCCGTTGCACTACCAGGGCAGCGTGAAGAAGTTATAAACAGAAGCAATGTTAAAAAGGTGTTCCAAAAGAGTGGGAAGTAAGATAATTGAGTTGTAATAACTCAGTTTCCATTGAAGCAATCGACATCAAATAATGTGGAAAACCATCTTCTGAACACATATTTTAAGTTCGACAGGTCGCTTTGTTAAGATGGCTTAAACAGAAGCTGAGATGTGCAATATTAAATCACACTGCAATTGTACTCAAAGAAAAACGAGTATGTTCAGGGTCTCATTTTTAAGAACCGATTTTTTACAGTGTAGAAAATAATTTCACTGTTTTGGTTATATAACATTACGGTTAAGCTACCAGGGTAACTTGAAGAAGTTACAAATAGAAATAATATTAAAAAGGTGTGACAAAAGAATGGGAACTAATATAATTGAGTTGTAATAACTCAGTTTCCATTTAAGAAATCGACATCAAATAATGTGCAAAACCATCTTCTGAACAACTATTTTAGTTATTAAGATGGCTTGAACAGTAGCTGAGATTAGAAATATTAAATCACACTGCTCATTTTTGCAAAAGTACAATTGCTTATAATTTGAGTACGTCTTAGGTTATTTACGATGCAATTGTACTCAAAGAAAAACAAGCTGGTTCAGGTACTTATTTTTAAGTACATTTTTTTACAGTGTAGATGTTACTTTCGGTTTCTTCTTAAAAAAAATTAAAGTATTGATTCGTTTTCCCCGTTTATTCCTTTTTTTATTATTTTTTTGAAGCCAAAATAACTGGTCTATTGTTCTGACGGGTACATCTCCGAATGTTAGCCTTTCCGTTAGTTTTCCCGTTGAAGCATAATCGCCAAAAAAAGAGTTAATTCGACAAAACAATTTCTGATCGCCAAATTTCAATTGAAACATTAAATATAGAAATAAATTTATTTTAAAGTATTTGATTATTGTCAAGATATTATGATTTTATACTATTTTTGCTTTTTTTTTATAGATGTGATACTATTTTTTTAATTACGATTTAAAGAAATAGCTTCTGAAAACGGAAAACTAAATGGAATTTTAAAATTTAAAGCCTCAAGTGTACAATTACAGATAAATATATTTTTGACATCTCATACTACACTTTAGACAAAAAAAATGTTAAAATTTCGTTTATTTTTTTTCTGTTATAGTATATATATATTAATTTTCAGACATGTCCAATAGTCGAATATAGGGTTTTGTGTGCCACTAAGACTCCTTATTTTATTATTATATATGAATGCAATTACTTGTATTGATGTTTATTCAAATAGTTTAATTAGTTAAGGTCCAAAATCCTCTTATCAAATACCAGATAATTAACTAGCTGCTTTTATTTATCTTTAAACTATTCAACATAGAAATATATAAAAATCAGACTCCGCCTTTGCAATTATTAGAATTTCCCCTTAATATGATGATATATGAAAATGGAAAGCTTTTTTTACGAACATAAAAAGAAAACTTATTTATATTTATTATGATACCAAAGACAACCTCTATTAAAAGTTTCTATAGCAATTAGGAAAATGTTCCCTATCCATCACGTTAATTAAAAACGAAAAATCTTAATTGGAGATGTTTATCATATCAGAAAAAAAAGAGAAAATGTCAATAGAAAAGTGGATATGTAAAATATATTTAATATTATTTTTCAGCAAGATAAAAAAAAAGATCTTGCCATTAAAATATCAATGATGAGGTATATAAACTTTAATTTATTTTACTAATGCGAAATTTTTGTTTACTTCTAATGAGATCAAATATAATTTATCCTTATTTAATTTATAAAAAATATATAAAAAATTCATTTGATATTTTAATAAGCATAACATAGATGAAACAAGAATGAAGTGCTAAAGAATACGATTTCCCAAGCTTCCGGATTTCGCGAAGAAAAAGGACATAAAGAAGTTTTTTTTTTTTTTTAAAAAGATGGGTTCCTATTTACTTCGCATAATTTAAAATCTTTAACATGCAAAATAACAAACAGAGAGTACTGTGGGTATTAAAACAAGATTTTTCATGTTCAATTTCTGTTTAGAAAACAATTAAAAAATTACAAATGTTTTACAGAAATGTCCACTTTTCAATGAGAACACATTTCTTTCTTTTTATTTTATTCTAAAGTTTAAGGTTTATAAATATTTTTAATAATTTTTTTTCGATTCCTTTTTGAATCAAAGGTGGGGAAAATGTGTAATTCTTCTAATAAAATTGTTTCGTGTAAAATGACATTATTAAAACATATTTTAGTCAAATTGGTAACTTGAATAAAATAGAAAAATATAACAACCAACAACTACTAAAATCTCACTATAATTGATTATTAAGCGACTATTTTAGTAACAATTTTTCTGAAAGCAAATTGTATTCCGCCTTTTTAAAAAAAAAACTTTTTACTATTTATTATCTTTGAAAAACAATATATGCTTCTATAATATGTTTAATTTGTTCCGCATACAATTTTTAAGCTATTTAAAATTTCTATTTACGTTCTAATAAATCTAGAAAATAGCGGGTTTTTTTCATTATCAAAATGTGTTCTTGTTGACGAATTGTTTAAAAAAAACAAGTTTGTAATTTAATTATATTAACATATTAATAGTGCTAAATTTATTGTAGTTAATCCTTGTCATTTTTACGTCGTCTCAAAATTCAGATTACTGTTGAATGTTTCACTTTTTCGAAGATAATTAAAATTATCCCAATTTTCTATTCTTCAACATTATTAATTCAATTACCCATTTTTGTCCAATTTGCAAATCATTTAAAAAAAGTTAATTAAAGTAGAATTTTTTCTAACTTTTCATTGGAATGTATTAAAAGGATTCTCTTGTATACAAAACCCAAGAATATTGGCAAATAACTCGACTTTTGCAGTTTATATGCAGAAGTTTTCAAGCATCAAAGTATCGCAATTTTTTTGTATACTCAAACAAATGAGTTTTGGACTTAAATTAAAATCACACAGGAATGTAATTTTACCCTAAAATGTACTCCATAAACGAATTTTTTTTTTAATAAAACGATATCAAAACATAAGTTTAACAATGTGTAATTTAAAATGTAATTTCAAAATGCCAATTTCACTCTACTACCCATCCCCCCCCCCCTCACCCTAAGCTAGTAGTTCTTTTATGGAATCCAATTTTAATTTTCGCAAACTTAATTAAGTGTATTTAAATAAAACTAAATTATGTTTACATTTTATGGAGTCTAAAAATAATCCATAACATTATAAAAACTCTATTTAAAGAACATAATTTTAAAGTCTCACAATGTAAAAAATGTACTTAAAAATGAGTACCTGAACATACTCGTTTGTTTTTTTACTACAATTGCATCGTAAAAGAGGAATGGCGTACTCAAATTTAAATAATCATACTTTCTCAAAAATGAGCAGTGTGATTTAAAATTGCTAATCTCAGCTTCTGTTCAAGCCATCTTAACAGAGAGACCTGACAGGCTTAAAAAATTGTTCAGAAGATGGTTTTCCACATTTTTTTATGTCGATTGCTTAAATGGAAACCGAGCTATTGCAACTCAATTATCTTACTTTCCATTCTTTTGGCACACCTTTTTAACATATCTTTTATTTATAAATTATTCACGTCGCCCTTGTATTATATGGGTTTGATTATCGTTAAGTCTTGGTTATAATTGTCGATATTTATTGAAAGTGATCAATGAAGACAGCCTATGTAGGTAAGCAAATGCTCTTTTTCCTCATTGTACTCATTTTCGAGTACATGTCTTTTTCAAAAACGAAATTTATGTATTCAGAGAGCCATCGATTGTACTAAAAACTGAATACATTTTATTTATTTTTGTGTACCTATTTTTAACAGTGCGTGAACACCATAATTTATCGAAAATTATTTATCAGAATCGTATCTTTTCTCCTCGGAAAAATTCGCAATTTAAATTTCTATAAAAAGCTGTTACAATTAAAACAAAAACATTCATAGTTCCCTTATTTAAAATAATCATAATACATTAAAATTCAACTTGCAACATCAAACTTTTTATTACCCTAAAATCTGTACTTCAAAGCCAAACGAGCAAAAGTCACATTTGGGCAACTTTACATGAGAGGGAAAAATTGAATCTTATTCTCAAGTAAAGCTTTTGGAATAGGGATTTTATAGTTCTTGCTAATTGCTTAAAATAAATTTTTGAGGGAATTTTGAGGGTATGGTTCGATGGATAACGAACTTTTAAGACATATTCTGTAATGAAACAAAATTCGCTAAATTTGGACTTAGGTTTGTCTAGCAATTAAGTACAGAAAACCATGTGTCAGGAAGATTTTAATGGAATTTAATAACAGAGCAACCATTTTCCCTTTTAACTGTATAACGTTTTCTTTAAAAGATTCATTTAACTCAAATTCGGAATTAAGATGCGTTTAGTTTATAAAGATACATTCTTAAATTTTAGGTGAAAATGATGAATTTTATTCTGGTTGATACGATTCGTTTTTTTTCTTCGAGCATGAATGGACTGTAGCAGAGCGAATATGACGTCCTCATCGTGATGCAAACATCTCAGACCGATGGCACCAGACACGTGACTTCCTTTCAAAATTTATGAATGAATAAACGTTCGCGATTGACTTGTGATTTGGAAATAATAGTAACATGAAGTACAGGATATTTTTATGAATGAACTAGAAAAAATTTATGAGTGGATGACGTAATGAACCACGTGTCCGATGAGTTACCATACATGTTGGCCTCACTTTGATGTTAGCGATATTATAACCTTATGATTTCTCTACTATGAGGGATCCATACTCGAAGGTTTCTTATGTATTAAAATTGTTTAGGTTTTTAAATTTAACAATACATTAAAAACTTATTCCTGGAAAAATATTTTAATTAAAATGTTGTCATTTTAAAGATATTTTGTTAATTGGTTATGTGTTCTGTTTTATGAAATCCAACCCAATTTCGATTAAAAAAATTTAAAATTAAAATATTTTTCAGTTAATATCTTCAAATAAACCATGAGCTCTGTCTTGAGTCAGAAGGATCAATCAACGGCAGCAGCTTGTACTGTCATTTTGACAGAAGTGATTCCGTCAAATTATTTTTTTTGAAATCGTTTCTTTGTGTCCATATATTTTTGTTCGTTTATTTGTTGTATTTTTATATAAATAATTTTAAAAATACATTTTGGGAAGGTTATTGAAGAACTTTTTTCATGCGATTTCAATAAAAATAAAACAATGTAATTTTCCCGAAATGTGCAGTTTCAGATAAAATGACAAGGAAACATTTACTAATAAATATAGTTTAAAAACACAAAGTAGATAGATAATTTTTTTTTGCAATTATAATTTTATCTTTTAAATTCCCTTGCGAATAATACAACGACACGGTTGTGATTGCAAAGCTAAGTTAAAAGAAGAATGACTGCATCACGCCGAATCAGCCATTTAATTATACTAGAAAATTTAATCAAAATAAATATATTTAACACAAAGTATGTTTGCTTGTACGAACACTTGTTTAAACAGTGAAAAGGATTTAATTATCCATTTATCAATTAAAGTAAGTAAAGAGTAGCATAACAAACATTCCTTCAAAATATATTTTATTATTTTTAACTAATGAAAACATAGTTGTTTTAACGTATTTAAATTTTTATTTTTAGTGCTTTAGAAAAATATCACATTTATTTTTTTATATGCTTTTTTTATATTGATTTAAATAGTATAAAATAAATTTTATATAAATGTTTATTCCATATTATTTAATAAAAACAACCGAATACTTTTCCAAACCAATAAAATAAAACGGGTTTGAAATATTACTTTCGAAAAATTTTAAGTTGGTAATGTCATATGAATAAAATATCAAGTTTACCATTCAGTTATACTAATATATTGTACATTATACCAACGAAGTTTGACAAGAAATGCCATCAGTTCACGATGATAATATTTAATATAGAATAAAACAGTATTAAACATATAGGAATAATATGAAATATACAATATTAATTACTCGTCCACGGTCTTACGGTCTTACTCGTCTTGCGGTTTCTATTACACTGCCACAAAATGTACTTAAAATGAGTACATGGACGTACTTGTTTTTCTTTGAGTACGATTGCGTCGTAAATGAGCGATGACGTACTCAAATTTACGTCACCGTACTTTCTCAAATATGAGCAGTGTGATTTAATATTCCTAATCTCAGCTTCTGTTGAAGTCATCTTAATAAAGCGAACTGACAAACTTAAAATAGCTGTTTAGAAGATGGTTTTCCACATTATTAGATGTCGATTGCTTAAATGGAAACTGAGTTATTACAATTCAATTATATTAGTTCCCATTCTTTTTCCACACCTTTTTATTATTATTTCTATTTGTAACTTCTTCAAGTCACCCTGCTAGCTTAACCAATAAGACACTGGACGGTGCCTGCAGATTTGGGTTCGATTCCTTGATGTAAGTCTTGGTTGTAATTGTCTATATTTAGTTTTAGTTTAGTAGTGTCTATATTAGTTTTTAATGAAGGCAGCCTATGTATACCAGCATCTGCTCTTTTTATTAATTTTTACCCATTGTACTTATTTATGAGTGCATGTCTTTTTCAAAATCGGAACTTATGTATTCAGAGCTATGATAAGCATTGAATGAACTGAAACATTTAGTACATTTTACTTATTTTTGAATACCTACTTTTAACAGTGAATATAGTGCGTTTAAAAGTTGTTATTATCTCTGCAAAGAAAGGTTTACAAATGCAGTGCACGATTTACTGCAAAACAATTAGTCGCTAATTGAGAAAAAATGCTAAAGCATTCAGATGTAATTTA
The DNA here is from genome assembly GCA_963932185.1 of Troglohyphantes excavatus. Lineage (NCBI taxonomy): Eukaryota > Metazoa > Arthropoda > Arachnida > Araneae > Linyphiidae > Troglohyphantes > Troglohyphantes excavatus. The sequence goes on from OZ010670.1 coordinate 54,792,086, forward strand.
CTAATCCTATAATGGGTTGGAGAAACTTGTCACAGGGAAAAAAACGCAACTGTCGGCTGAGTTTTGGGTCACATTTATAGGGAGGTCACAATTGGGCGATGGTCATTGTTAGACTGTTTAATTACAAATAATCATGTATATTATTTTTGTAGTAATGATCCCTTTTACGGCTGAAGCACGTACCGGATCTTAACATATGAAGTAGCAAAATAAATGGAATTTTCAGGAGCAGTGATGAATCGCACGTTCAACCCATGAATATCAACGTATTTTTTTAAGTAATTAAAAAAATTAATATAGAAGTGTTTTTTAAACAATCCGTTGATAATGCTGCCATCTATGAAGGATCAGAAGCGTTAAACTTTTAAATAGTTTGTGTGTGAGGGAAGGTTGTTCATGCGATAATTATCGCACGTGTATGTTGTAAACTAATATTTTTGTTATGCTTTAACTACTTTGTTTGTTGCACTTAAAGCTAAACAAATTATTTAAAATATAAGCGAAGTAGTTGGGTAAAAATAATGTTTTATTACGCCATTACAACTAAATGTGATAAAGCTAAACAATGATAATCGCTCAACAATTTAAGGCAATTGGGATTGTATTTAAATTTAAACGCCCAAAGTTTTTACAAACATACTTATTTAAATATTTCTTTATACGACTTTAAAATATAAACCATAGTTTCAATAGTAAAATCACTATCGGTATAGTGAAAAGGATGTCAGTATAAGATTTAAATGTGTGTAATAAGTTTGGATAAACACTTAACCACCACAAGTCCAATGACAATATACGGCGATCTTTGCGGGTGATAGGATCATAAATATTTACAGCTCGACTAAGGTTGACGGGAGGGTAAATGGGCTATAAAACTTAGTAGTATAATTAATTAAGAACGAAACGACCATACATGGCTTACTAAGCTATCATAATTTACCAAGCGTTAGCGAGATCACTGTTTTAACTCGACCATTCTGTTTGTTTGTAAATGAGTTTATTACGCAGTTACGACCAAACGCGTTGTTCGATTTTCTTCAAATTTTTCATGAATGCTCGTTGAAGTCATTACAAACAACGTATATGTTTTGATTTTTTTTAATGTAAATATTGTTTATTTATTTATTTGTTTGTTTGTTTGTTTGTGTGTTTGTTTGTTTGTTTGTTTGTTTGTGTGTGTGTGTGTGTGTTTGTTTGTTTGTTTGTTTGTTTGTTTATTTATTTATTTATTTATTTATTCATTCATTCATTCATTCATTCATTCATTCATTCATTCATTCATTCATTCATTCATTCATTCATTCATTTATTTATTTATTTATTTATTTATTTATTTTATGTGTCGCGAGGTCTACTGTACCCAGAACTACGTGTAAAAATTATTCTAAGTTATATTACAATGGATATATAAGCCGATATTACCCTAAACTTGCATTATTAAAGTGTTGAATGCTTGATAATCTGATGAGTAAATTAAGGAAGCAGTAGTTTGAGGAAATCAAACTATTCCTATAAGGTATCTACCAAAACGGCTTTACAAGCTGATTAAGAGAGAGTCAACCGAATGGCTTCAACAATTTTCGAATGCTTCCTTCCCCCTCTGTAGAAAAAGTGACAGCTGAGAAATGAAATTAACTTTTTACCCGAGGGACTTGTTTTGGACCTTTTCTGCATACTTTGGACCTTTTCTGCATACTTAAACAAAGAGGGCCGTTATTACCCGTATCAGTCGATAACTTCGAGCATGGATCCTTCATAGTAGAGAAAACGTAATGTTATAATCTCGCTAACATCAAAGTGAGGCCAACATGTACGGCCTCAAACACGTGGTTAATAATAATTCATTCATTCTCACATAATTCATAAATTTTCACTGTTGTACATTTCCCAATTCATCAGCCAATCGCGAGTATTTTTTAATTCATAATTTTGAAAAGAAGTCACGTGTTTGAGGCCATTCGGTCTGAGATGTTTGCATCACGATGATGACGTCATATTCGCTCTACTACAGTCCATTCATGCTCGAAGGTTGATAATTGGAATAATTGAAATACCGCATTATCTTTGAAAACATGCATATATGGAAATGGCTGCGCATTTCCAGAAAACTCCGAAACTAAATTTTATTTTTTTAGAGTTTTATTAGAAGAGTTTTATTTTGTATTGTAATAAGTTATCTTGCACTCTCAGAAAAAAACGCTATCATTGTTGGTAATTCTGTGGTCGTCAAGGTTACTTTCGTTATATTTGATGGTCGTTTCGTTGTTTGAATCCGTGAATTATGACGAAACAAGTATCCTTAAATTTTGAACGAAAATCATTTACTCGAATTATTTTTCGGTCTTTTTCTGGGTCGTCAGCACATTTTTGGTTCTTATACTTATATTATCAGTATTCAATCGAGGCTGTCTCGGCCGAGTGGATAGAGCATTAGACTCTGGAACGATAGGTTCGAGTCAGCTACGCGATATTAAATTATTATATTACTTAAAATCGTCCTCATTTTTGACGAAAAGAATTTCACAAATATATATATATATATATATATATATATATATATATATATATATATATATATATATATATATATATATATATATATATATATATATATATATATATGGGATGTTTATTATTTAGATTTACAGTCGTTATTGTTATTGACAGGTTCAGTTAGGATAGTATCAAACAAAGGCTGAGTTCACATCTTTCATTGTTCAGGACATCAGAGCAAGGCCTCCTAGCTTCGAGGTTACATCGGGAATCTCCTGTATAATACGGAACTCTTTGAGAAGGAGAATGCACCTTGGACACCTCTGATTGGTTCATCTCAGTTTGAGTTCGCATTTTTAGGTTTGGCTGTGGCTTTTAGAAGTTGCGTGGGAGTGAAAGCAGTCACATGAGGCATGTTTTTGTACTGGGAACAGGGGACTATATCCAAAGTTAAAGAAAGTTAATTAAAGTACTTTTATAAATTTATAGTAGGGAGAAGAGTTATAAAGTATTTTACATATATATATATATATGGATTCCCTCAGTTTGACGAAATATTTTATCGGAGTACATAGCAGATATCTTTTTTCTATAAAAACGACGAAAGATGACGAAAAGACGTTTAATATGAGAAATAATTTTTAACCTTTTCACGGGGTGGGGGGTAAGTTAAAGAAAAGTTGCACTGCCTCTGAGTTAATTCTTAAACCAGGGTCGAAAAATGTCGCAGGACAAAGAGTTCTCAAAGCATTGTGGAAGGTTGACTTGTCTTACAATAGGAGGCGTGTAACTGTATGACGGACGGATCATTAATAATTCTTTCTCAAAGCAGGTAGATTCGCAGATGGGGACAGGATCACATAAGTGGTTTAAAAATCGAAAAGAAAAAACATAGTTTCTCATAGTTGAGATATGATTTGTTTCGTTTCCTTTCACCAAACTTTCCAAGGTGTAAAGAAGCCGCTAACATTCCAAAAATTAGTTTTGACCGTTTCCGTGTTCCTGAGAACCTAAACAGACCCTATTTTTGTCTGAAAAAGGTTAAAATATATTTAAAAATCATTTACTTACCCGTTCCAGGCACCAACACGTTCATCAGACACAGCAAGACGGACACGGGCAGCGGCATGTGCGGTATGGCCTTCCTGAACAGACCATGCTTCTCTCGTACGCTAACTATCTCCATCTTTCCGGCCATGTCGCCAAGAAGGCCCCCATGGCGCTCGCCAACGGGCTGGCACAGGGAAGGCCTTGGAGACGGCGATCGCCGGAAAGCACTCGACGGAACGGTTCCCAAACGGATGTTGGGGTCGTTCGAGTCCGAAGCGCTGGGACACTTGCAGAGGCTGGAGAGGTCTGCGCCCAGCAGGGCCTTCTCCGGCCTCTTCGAGAGGTTGCAGTACCCGCAGACTTCGGATGCCAGCGGGGTTTCTTGCTCGGCTGTCGGGGAATCCATGGCTGGGCTGATTCAGATGCAAGTTTCAATGTCACTTGAGATGATAGAGTTCAGCACTAAGCTTCCAGAACGTGGTGTACAGTCTGATGTCGGTTTGAATTAAGAATATCCTTCAGACGTAGTTGCCTGATACAATTGTTAACTAAGGATCTTTAGGAATTTGCCTTTAGAACTTGGTACGAAATCCGATGTCAGTTGAAATTAGAATATGCAACTATCCTGAAGAAGTTGCTGCTGGACACGATATCTGTTGAAATAAGTATGCTTAGCAACTAGCTTTCAGAGCTGGATAAGTAATATGTTAGATGAACTAAGAATATGAAATTATCTTTCAGATGTTGTTGCTTGATACAATTGGCAGTTTAACTAAGGATTCTTAAGAACTTGCTATAGAACTTGGTACGAAATCCAAAGTCAGTTGAAATTAGAACGTGCAACTATTCTAAAGAAGATGCTGCTGGATACGAAATCAATTGAAATAAGGGGATTTAGCAACTAACTTCGGGAACCTGATCAATAATCCTTTATAAGTTGAAATAAAAATACACGAATATACTTCAGAAGTTGGGTGTTACGATATCATTCTTTGCAAAATATTTCCACAGAAAACGTTTGATTTGGCAATAATTTTGGCAGTGAACGATTGCAATTTTTAATTGATTTAGCAGTTATTAATGAAAAGTCTCGATTGTTTAGGATGTTGTTGTATATTAATTTTGAACGAGAGGAACAAATCAATAATTTATATTATTATAAAGTTTGGGTAATATTTTTATAATCCAAACCAGTGAATAAATAAAAGTGATTGAATGTTCTAAAATTTCAATTATCCTTTTTTAAGAAATCAATTTCGTACAAATGATTAGAGTATTTGTGGAATGATTAAAGTATCAATTAAAATAACTTTTTGAAAAATTAATTTGATAAATTATTGAATGAAATATTAAATTGTTTTTAATTTAATTAGTTTTTAGTATGCAAATTTTAATTGTAATTCATATAAATTTAAAAGTATCTTTTAAAAATAATTAAATAGTAAATACTCATATATTTGTAATATGATATGCTTTATCAATTAAATGTAAGATAAATCCTTGATAAACTATACTTTATAAATAGTTAATATTAGAGTAATAATAAAATAATAATAAAGCTTAATCGTTCAAAAGTACGCTAAACTTTTTATATTAGAATGTGTACACTTAAGAATATTAATATATAATTTTAAAAAATAAAATTCTTCTGAATTTATTTAGTAAAATAAAACGATTTTTTTTTATTTTGAAGATAAATTTTAGTTTATTAATTAAATTATTTAATTAAAAAACAGTATTTATAAAAAAAAAACTGTTCGAAATTCACTTAAAATTTGCAATGTTCTATTCCAAAAAATTTTAAGTTATCTGTGAAAAATTGCAGTTGAAAAAATGTGCAAGAAGACTAAAAATAAATCTGTTAATTCATCGAATCTGTCAGGCTTGGAATTCTAGAAATAGTTTTTATTCATTTCTAAGGACAATATACTTCTTTCGAAGAATGTAAATAAAATATACCTAAACTTAAAATAACTAAATAAACTGTTGGATTCTCTGATAAAAAAGATTCAGAATTAAACTATCATATTCACTTGAAGAATTGTCATATGAAATAATTAGACAACTTTACCTTTCAAAAGATGAAGCAACAAGTGATATGGAACAAAATGGAATAGTTTTCAGTTGTCGAAACTTGTCCTTTGATTATCCACTTTGCACAACATCCTATACTACAACGTTGAATAAATTATTTACCACACAATTTATATAAATATTACACACATTTCTTCTTCAAATAATCCAAAGAAGAAATCACAAAAATCTTCAGTATCCAAAACTTTTTTAAATATTTCTTCTCGGTAAATGTTCTTTTCGCAGACGATAATTCCAGTCAGTAAATGTTCTTTTCACAGACGATAATTCCAAAATCACCAATTCTATAAGTTTAAATTCTATAATATTTTACACAACCACAATTAAAACAAAAGACAACTCTTCGGTGAAAAAAAATTAAAACTAACTACCAACCATACTTGCAACAAAACTTCAATAAAATTCCAACTATAAATGCTTTCACCAGCTCGGCATTCTTTTTGAAATAAAGAAGGCTTTGTTTATAGCTCAAGATTTTCGATCCATCCCGACGACTCTCGCTTCATCCAGGATTGTAGTTTATTTATAACCGTAATCAGACCGTTTCCTTTCTGCCAGTTGAAACTGAAGCGAAGGAAGCAGAATCGTTTGTGAGGGCTAGTGGGGAAAATCGTCTGCTAGCAATTGCCTCCTCGAATGACAGCGCCACCACACTACACGGGTTCGAAGTTACGTTCTTTGTTGCCCGAAAGAATAAATTAGGCTTATTGTTTTTGTTTTTTTATCTTCTTAAAAAATAAATAGCTCTTTTTTAATTATCACCATATAATTGATAATTAACAAATCAATTAAAGTTTTTTTTTTGTTATTAGTAAGTGCAAAATTCGAATTTTTAGTTGTAGAATAAAATCACCTTTAATCTATCTGTCCAAGCATATATTTCCTTTATTGTCAGGGCCTCCGTGGCCGAGCGGTTAAAGGCGTTCCGCTACTAATCCGAGGATTGGTGGTTCGAACCCGTGCGACGGACTTGACAAAGAAAAGTAAAAAAGTAGTGATCTTGTAATCGGAGGGTTGCCGGCTTCGCTACAAAAATACTAGAAAAGTCGTCCAGAACATCCGCAAAAATTAACGGCGTGTATACGGGACTGGTGCGCGATAAATCTGATCGGGGTCCAAAGTCCCGACGTCTATTGTAGGCGTTGGGTGCCAGTTCAGGTGTTTCCTCGTCATCTGACCATGGTTCTAAAATAACGAGGTGCATGTATGAATGTGTATGTGCTCCGGGTCTTTCCTTCGAGATAGAACCCGAACCGTCACCAATAGCCCACTGTGAAGATCTTATTGCGACGTTAATTAACCAAACCAAACCTTTATTGTCGTATAAAAGCATAAAACCAAACTAACCTACAAATTGCATGCTTAAGCTTCAAAATACTACAAAAAATTTGGCTATTTAGTCACTAGGTCAAGGCATAAATGAATACTTAAACCAAGTAAATGTTCTTTGCAGTAGTTTTGGCAGTACGTGAGTAGAATAAAAAATGGAGACATTTGTTTTAAATGCACTCCTCACTGAGCTAAAATAATAATAGACACTGGAACAAGGACTTAAAAACTCATTTATGGCTTTCAAAAATACGTTAAATGTTATATATTAATTGTTTTGGCCATATTTACTTTATTACTAACAAAAAAAAATAAAACAAAAGGAACCGAAAAAATAGTTTTAAATATTTCTGTGACGTCACGTGCGATACCTGCAAATCGAAGGTAAAGGGCACACAGCTCATATTTGAGAAAGTACGGTTACTTAAATTTGATTACGTCATCGCTCATTTACGGTGCAATTGTGCTCAAACAAACATGAGTATGTCCAGGTACTCATTTTTAAGTACCTTTTTTTACAGTGCTGCAATGTTTGTTTGGACAACAAGAATCAAACTCTAAACCTTCCGATTACAAACTCGATGTTCTTCCATCCCGGCCTTGTTGGGTTCATTAGATTGATACAAGGATTTCGCATTAAATAGCTCCAAGCACATACTGTAAAACAAGAAATAAATATGTCCTTCATTCCTAGGCACTCTTAGGAACATGATCATATATTCAACTTTTCTAATACCAATTTAATTTGCAACTCATTCGAACTTGACTTCCTGGAGGCGTTTCATACATTTTCAGCAATATTGATCCGATTGCTAATGAAACCTTTGCTGTTCCTGTGTTTCCCGTTTTTTGGAACACAATAGGTAACTCCAACCGATTGAGCTAGTTTTTGATTTTTGACAACACTTTCAATTCTGGGTTTATTTTCATGCTGTTGTGAACACAGAGTTTTTAATTTCTGCTGATGAAAGGAAAAGTATCTTCCGAAACATGTCTGAGGCTTCCGTGGCCGAGCGGTTAAAGGCGTCAGCTGGAAATACGAAGATTCCTGGTTCGATGGACTTGACAAAGAAAAGTAAAAAAAGTAGTGATCTTGTAATCGGAGGGTTGCCAGCTTCGCTACAAATTACTAGAAAAGTCGTCCAGAACATCCGCAAATATTAACGGCGTGTATACGCGACTGGTGCACGATAAATCTGATCGGGGTCCAAAGTCCCGACGTCTATTGAAGGCGTTGAGTGACAGTTCAGGAGTTTTCTCGTCATCTGACAAATGGTTCTAAAATAACGAGGTGCATGTATGAATGTGAGTGTGAATGTGTATGTGTTCCCGGGTCTTTCCTTCGAGATATGCCCCGAACCGTCGCCAATAGCCCAATGTGCAGCGCTAGTGCGACGTCAATTAACCAACCTAAACCCGAAAAATGTCTAGATTTTATGTATTTTTATTGCGTAGATTTAAAGTTGCATTTGTATTTTAATATTATTAACGCAAAGTTCTATCAGACAAGTTTTTCTCTGATTGATTGATGTTGTTTAAAACTATTGAAAATAAAGTTCTAAGATTCTTACTCGACGAATCCGATTATACGCTCATAAATCACTAAACCGATTACCTTAGCACACTTAAGTGAAGTGCTTTCAGATAGGAGATAAGACATTATTCTGAATTTCTTTCTACGGTACAGACATTATCTTCCGATCAATTCTAAAAAGGACATTAACCATTACTCTATTCGGATTAAAAGTGATTTTCCCGCCTGTAATACCTGTAGATAAATGCTATCTCAAAGAAATAAAACACTGATTAGTTTAATAGACGTTGGTTTATGTTTTTTTATTGATTAGACGCAAAGAATCTTATTTATTGAGATATTTAGTTCATTAATGGATATATTTTATTGTGATTGAAATAATAGGTATGTTAAATGTGTTTAAATTATGTTCTGTTTAAGTGATAATTTTACAATCGTCTGTTACATTCAATTATCATTCGTATTCTAGGTATATAAAATTATATTAGGTAATATTATTAGTTATATTGACATATATTTTAGTTTAGGATATTTTATGGAGCTATTCAATTGCCAGACTTTGAAAGAAATTATAATATACTAGCAATATGGCCCGGCGTTGCTCGTGGTCACTTTGCGCAGTAAGAGATGCGCGATTTTGTATTGTCAGCGTAGCCATCTCATATCACGCTTTGTGCACTGTGAAAAATAAACTTTATCAAAATCCAGATTTATTAAATTACTTTGAATATTTTTTGAGATACCTAAATCTATTTTTAACCGACTGCCCAGCGCGCTCACCAAAACTCAAAAAAAAAACTCAAAAATGAAACCGCCAAGAAATTTTAAATTAAAACCGCCAACGCGCGCCAAGTCGAGAGGTTATAGATTCGACCTATATGTATATTTTTTTTTTTTTTTTTTTTTTATGTATGTGCGCGCGAGATTTTGGTTCTACTTCAGATATTTGCAAATTTTTTTTTTTGTTGGATAGGGGATGTTTCAAAGGGGAGCAATTTGAAAAAAATATCCGGTTATCCGGTATTTAACTATCCGGAATTCTCATTTAACCGGACCGTTTGAAAAAAAATATTGTCCGATTTCGAAAATTCTTTTTTTGTCGGATAGAGAAAAATCCGGTTAGGCAAAATCTGCAAAAAAATAATCGATTATCCGGCTGTTATATATCCGGAAATGCCGATTAACCGGAGTTTTTTTAAACAATTTTTCCGATTTCATAATATTTTCATTGTTTAACAGAAGTTTACAACAATGACATTTCGTTTAACCAGCATTGATAGGGATTGTATTACAATATACATTGTTGAGCACAAGTTGCTACTTGAATTTCTTGGTAAAAAATAATAGGGGGCGAAGCCCCCTTCAAAATTAAAAACTAAAAAGGGAAAAATAAAATAATCTTTCTAAAAAAAAGGAAAACCGACTTTAAGAAAAATGTGCTAAAAAGTAAAAAATAATTTTTAATTTTACGAATGAGTTGAAAAAATTGAATTATTGAATATCAATTTTATACTTAGTACAACTTTTGGAAGTTGGTGCCAATTTACAAAAATCCTACCTACATTTTGGCGACGATTTCAAAAAGTTGTACTACGTATAAAATTGATATTCAATAATTCAATTTTTTCAACTCATTCGTAAAATTAAAAATTATTTTTTACTTTTTAGCGCATTTTTCTTAAAGTCGGTTTTCCTTTTTTTTAGAAAGATTATTTTATTATGTTCACGACTTTACATGCTATTGCGACTACTATTTAAAGCGGTTACTATTTAAAGTGATGTTTTTGTAAAATGTTTCTTTTTATTAAATAGAAATTCCTAATTTTTTTTTTAATTGCACATTCTTTGTATAAAAATATTTCACATTCATTAGTTTTAATATTGGCGACGCAATAATATATCAAAGAACAAATATTGCATTGTTCCAAATCGAAATAATGTATAGTATTTGGTGAAGTTTTTTTTTGTGTGTGCTAATTGGTGACCGGAGTCTATATATCCGTCTTTCAACATAATTTCATAAGGGTCAATATTTACGGACAATATTTCTAATAAAAATTAATTATCAAATATTAATTTTTGAATTCCAATTATATGTTTTTGAGGTAAAACTTTAAAAATAAGCTACATGGAGTTATAAATATAGAAAACCTTAAATTAAACTTTTAGGGTGGCCCATTTCAACACCATAGACATATTCCACTCCGGTTTATCTTCCTCCTTCGGTTGGCGAGGTTTTTGTTAACGACGTTAATTTTGTTATTTGGACACTAATTTCGCCATTGTGATGATATTTTTAAATATAGGACCTTTATTTTAGCTCATTTGGCAACATTTTTATTGATTTGGAGAAATTTTTAATTCATTTGGCGACATTTTTAATTCATTTGGCAATATTTGGCGACAGTTTTAATTCGTTTGGCGACATTTTTAATTCATTTGGCGACATTTACTCATCAGCCAATCAAAATAAATCGTTTATCCCAGTATTGTCGAAAAATATTTTTGGTCGCCAAGGTGATTTTTAGCAATAATGTTATGAGGAGAAGATCGAGATGTACATTTCCCATACGCGTAATGTTAAAGAAAATGGAAAAAGTTCTATAACTTGTGAATAGTTGCAGATATCCACATGAAACAAATTGCAGATTTTAAACTAAGAAAAGTTTGTTCACATGGTGCAAGTTTCATAAAAATCCGTGCAGTAGTTTTTGAGTTAAATCCGGACAAACAGACAGACAGACAGACAAAAAAAATTTAAATGTGATTTTCGGAATCAGTGTATCCTAATTCGTGGAGAAAACTCAAAATAAGGGGTTTTGTTCGATTCCACTGACAGACACTCCATTCTTATATATAAGTATTGATGTTATTAAAACTCTTCTCTTTAAATATATTTTTGTTAAATTTCGGTAGTTTTTAATTTTGAAAATGTTTTCGGCTGCAGGGTCACTGATAGTATTATTCTAATAGTTTTTAGTGAGTAGTAGTCTCTAGAATACCATATAAGTATAAGCATTGGAACAAGGACTGCCATTGAGAGACAATAACGTATTTTACCTTGCAAGGCGGATGCATACAATTCGGCAGAAAGGTTTAGAAAACATTCGTCCTTGCCTATGCGGGAGTTTCACGTGACGTCACAGAAATGTTTAAAACTCGGTTGTTTTTTTTGTGTCTTTTGTCTTCTTTTTCTTGTATGTAAGAAAGTAAGCATATAAAAATATTAAATGTGTAACATTTAATGTATTTTTTAAAGCCAGAAATGAGTTTTTAAATTTATGCGAAATGACTATTCTTTCTACTTTCGATTAAAGAGGTGTAAGTTTTTCTACCTTACCTCAAAAAGGAGTAAAGTGGTTTGCGACGCTTAGTTATTGCTCCGGTGCTTATAGTTATATTTTTCTAGCTCAGTGGTGTCAGCAGTCTGTAGGTTTTGGGATTTTTTGTACATTAGAAAACAAGAAAAATCTTTCGAAATTAAAAGTATTTTTTGTATTATGTGATTTTAATTTAATCCCTTCAGTATAATCATTTATTTTGCTAATCACAAAGCCTGCTGGTATAGCACAGATTGCTTTTTAACAAAACCTTTTACAACTGAAAGTTTGAATTGAAGCAAATTGAGACACTTAATATTACACGTATATATAATAACATTCAAAAAAAAGTTTACAAAATATTCTTGACCAATTTTAAATTAAAACTCTTCATACGCTAATTAATATGTAATTTTCTACAACTTTACACACTACAACTTTACAACTACAACTACAACTTTAATTGTTAAGAACTTTTTTGTTTAATTATTATATTTGCTTATATAAATATTACCTTCAATGTTATGTAAGTTAAATAGTGTATGTAATACGCGTATATGCGTCTACGCTTCTTGTCTGTGTCCTGAATGAAAAATTTCTGAAGGTTTCTGTCGTCTGGATAGCTTAGTGGTAGAGCACTAGTGCGCTAAATATTGGGTCCTGGGTTCGATTCCCGACTGAATGATCTTTTTAGGCTTAATTTATGGATCAACCTTTGTATAGTTTTTATTATGATACGGGATCAGAAATGTGCTAGGATATGGGTACATTTGAGAAAAGTAAATTCATTATCTTTTTCTCATTTTTGAAAAATTAAAATTAAAAAAATGTTCAATGAATGATGGAATCGTATGTGGTACATTGCAAAGACTACATTTCTGCTTTTTCATTAAAATAATACTAACTTTTTAAATTTCACTAATGCCCATTTTAAATATACGACTGCCCGTTTGAATAGGCTCTGGGTTTGGGATCAATGCCCCCTTGTTCTCTCACAGTAATTTGGCTGATGGAAAGGAATATATCGATCATTCATATGGAATTGACGTTTACCCAAGCATTATCGGTTAGGTTCATAAAGGGTTGTTTCTTATCTTCCCTTCTTATCTATCTTCATTCCATTTACATAAACGTCATTCCGCTATGGCTTAAGTACACTTTGGAAAGTTAATATTCGCCCTGTCATGTGTTCCATATTTCTAATTATTTCTTAGGGAATTGTAAATTCTCAAGGGGTATGAATGGTCATCTTGAAGACCTTCTAACATCAACTTATTGATTTTCGACATCTGAAAAAAAATTAACTATTCAGTGAATTTCACTATGTAGTATTGCTCATGTGGAGCTGGTGGTTTCCTTCAGGCTCCTCGCACTGTTTTGAAGACATGCAATGTTAAAGATAGGTACTCAAAAATAAGTAAAATGTAGTCATTTTTTACTACATTCGATGCTGATCCTGGCTCCGAATATATAAGTTTCAATTTTGAAAAAGACATGTACTCAAAAATAAGCGAAATGTATAAAAAGCTTACATAGACTGCCTTCATAAATCCCTTTCAATAAATATCGACAATTATACCCAAGACTTATCGGGAATTGAACCCATATCTTAAGGGACCGCCGTCCAATTCATTATCCGTTATATCACCACGGCGACGTGAAGAAGTTATAAACAGAAGACTTGTTTAAAAGGTGTGCCGAAAGAATGGAAAGTAAGACAATTGAATTGTAATAAATCAGTTTTCATTTATGCAATCGACATCAAATAATGAGGAAAACCATCTTCTGAACAACTATTATAAGTTTGTCAGGTCGGTTTGTGAAGATGGCTTGAACAGAAGCTGATGTGAGCAATATTAATCCACAATCATACTGCTCTTTTTTGAGAAAGTACGGTAACTTAACTTTGAGTGCGTCGTCGATCATTTACTATGCAATTGAGCTCAAGAAAGAACGAGTAGGTCCAGGTACTTATTTTTCAGTAATTTTTTTTACAGTGTGCATAGCGTAAAGATTGATCAATTTCAACGTGGTTCATAAGATATCTTAAAAATAATTTTCTTTAAAATTTTCTTTCTTTTGAACGTTTGTCGTTTTGCTGAAATCCTCTAATAGGTGAAGGTTTACTATTATATAAATAATTATTCTTCAAAATACACTACAAAAATATTTTTAATTTATGTTTTATTTAACAAAAGATCAAAGAAAGATTAAGATTTTTCAGATTCTTCTACATTCACATTATGCCCTTTATGCTCAAATTGTTTGTTTTTTTCACAAGACATGCCTATAATTTTATTATAAGATTTAAACATTTTTTAAATGTATTCTCAATAATAGAATAAAATATATTTGTGAGCATATAAGCAAAGAGTAAAAACAAAATATAATAATTTGAAATTTGAGTTATTATTATTTTCAAAGTGTTATTCTTTTATATGCAATAATTCTTCAGAAATCGAATTAATTTTAATTAACAAAAAAAACAATTTACTATGGCTTGATTGTTAATAGTATTTTAATTAATTCGCAGAGTATTTCAATTCGTAAATAGAAGAATACAGCCGACTAAAAAAAGCTGCGTTAATTATTCAAAACTTGTAATATTGCACTTTATTAAATCCGACTTAAATTTCGGTTTTAAACCTTTGGAATTTAAATTGTGATGTTTATTCTTGCTCATCTATTTAATTTAACTTAACGAGATCAAAGGAATACGTATATTTTATCAATAGCTATAATTAATTTATGTTATGTTTATGTAATTAAAAAACAATTTTTGAAAGTCAAAACCAATATTTTATAGAATGTAAAAAATAGTACTTAAAATGAGTATCTGAATATACTCGTTTTTCTTTGAGTACAATTGCATCGTAAAAGACCGATGATGATGTACTCAAATTTAAGTATTCGTACTTTTTCAAAAATGAGCAGTGTGATTTAATAGTGCTCATCTAAGCTTCTGTTCAAGCCATTCTAACAAAGCGACCTGACAAACTTAAAACAGTTATTCAGAAGATCGTTTTCTACATCATTTGATGTCGATTGCTTAAATGGAAACTGAGTTATTACAACTCAATTATGTTTCTTCCCATTCTGTTGACAGGCCTTCTTAACATTTCTTCTGTTTATAACTTCTTCACGTCGCCCTGGTAATACAATGTATAAGGCACTGGACTGCAGTTCCATAGGATATGGGGAGATTTCCGGTAAGTCTTGGTTGCAGTTGTCGATATTTATTGAAAGTTATTTATGAAGGCAGTCTACGTAGGCAAGCAACTGCTCTTTTTATTCATTTTTACTCATTGTACTCATTTGTAAGTACGTGTCTTTTTCAAAAATGAAGCTTATGAATTCGGAGCTGTGATATGCATCGAATATAATCAGTTTACTTATTTTTTATTACATATTTCTAACAGTCTAGTTGTTAATTGCTTTCGTGTATACCTCTAACATTTTACTGTAAATTGTATAAGCAGTCTATCAGTAAATGAATGTGCAAGTGGTGCATAAACACATTTAGTATAGGGTAAGATGAAATAAAATGGTTATTTTTAAATTAAATATAAATTACTCATTCTGATAATGATGATTTTATCTCATTCTTTTTTATATTTACTTCCGTTTAAGGGAAGTACATTTCAGGAAAACGTTAAATTTCTGCGTGATTAAATTCAAAATGTTGATTTTTTTTAAATATGGAAAAAAAACTTGTGATAGTTTCATGCATGAAAAATTCTCTTTATATATATAGACTAGAAAAGTCGATTTTTTTAATCAATTTTCCTGAGATTTAAATAGAAGAGAATCATTTCAATACATTCCAACGAACAAATTAGAAGAAAAAATATTATTTAGCTTTTTTATTTGAATGATTTGCAAAATGGCGGAAATGGGTAATCGAATTATTAATGCTAAAGAATTGAAAAATTCTGAAAAATATAACGATCTTTGAAAGAAGTGCAGCATTCTACAAAAATATGTACTCAAAGCTTATAAATGACAAAAATAACTAATAAAATATTCAACGCTATTTATATGTAAATTTAATTAAGTTAGATACCTTTTTTTTATAAGAACTTTTAACATAATGAACACGTTTTGACAACAAAAAGTAAGTATTTGCTGTGACCGTTTGAAAATAAATTTTAAATGGTTTTAAAAATCGTCTGCGAAACAAATTAAAAATAACGTAAATACAGCATAGTTTACAGAATCAAAATTAAATCCCAAATTATATTAGCAGGTGTTCTTTTTCGAAGATAATAAATAATAATAAAGTCGATATTTCAAAATAGCGGATTAATAGCTTTCTTTTAGAATGCTGAAATAATACCTGTCCCATAACAATCAAATATACTTAATTTTTAACTTGATAGTTGTTATTTATTCTATTTTATTCAAGTTACTAAATTACTTTTTTGAAAAAAAAAACATTTAATAATGTAATTCTACACTAAAAATTTCAGACTTAAAAAAGATACCCATTTCCCTAAACTTTGAATGAAAAAAGAAATCTCAGAATAAAATAATTATTAAACATATTATAAACTTCAGAATTAAATAAAAATAAAGAATTTTGTGCCCAAAGAAAACTTTTAACGAATGCATGACTGCACTGCTAAAAAGAAGTACTGAAAAATAAGTAAATTTCGATGCTTATAATGGCTTCGAATACATAAGTTTCAATTTAGAAAAAGACATGCACTCAAACAGAAGTACAATGGGTAAAATATGAATAAAAAGAGCAGATGCTATCCTACATAGACAGCTTTCATAAATCACTTTCAATAAATATCGACAATTACAACCAAGACTTACCGGGAATCCAACCCAGATCTCCAGGCACCGCAGTCCAGAGCCTTAGCCATTGTATTACCAGGGCGACTTGAAGTTATAAACAGAAGAATGTTAAAAACGTGTGCTAAAAGAATGGGAAGTAAGATAATTTAATTGGAATAACTCTGTTTCCATTTAAGCAATCAACATCGAATAATGTGGAAAACCTTCTTCTAAACAACTATTTTAAATTTGTTAGGGGGTTTAAAAGAAACGAGTAGGTTCAAGTACTCATTGTTAAGTACCTTTTTTTACGGTGTGGGAAGTGTAAAAGTCCCAATTCTCCATTAATTTTATTCCATCGCTTCCGAAAAGTGATTACTGAGTTCGTGTATTCGTCCACAACACACGCTGCAACAAATCACCGGAATAAATTACACCGCATTACAAGCGATTTTTACTTCTTTTTAAATGATCTTGGAAGTGGAACATTCGAAGGAATCGCGTGCAAGGGTAAAGTGTCGTGATTGAGTATATTCTTTTTTTCTGAAAAGTTTGAGGTAATTTAGATTTTTGATATCATCTAAGGAATTGAAAAATTAGCTGGCTGTTTATTCATGTGAGTTTGAATTATCTTTTTAGGTAGGTTTAAAGTTTATGTTGAATAAAGGTGAAGAAAATATACTCTCGTTCCATATGCTGACGTTCGTGACATTTGATTGGCTAGTTTCGTACCGAGACACTGGATCCCACCAATCATTGTCTCTGAATCCTCTGACGGATAAGAAAAATTTCGAATATGTAGGTTGTTTTCACTATAAGAGAGTTTAATTTAAATTGTAACACATTCCTTTTTTAATATATATACATATATATTATTATATATGTAAGGAAGCTTCTCAAAAGTCCTCTTAATGCTTTAAATTTAAAAATTATTTAAAAATATGATTTATTTTTTATTAACTTTTATACTAACTCGAACGGAATTCCGAAATTTTATTTATTGCAAAAAGAAATGACAAACATTTATACATATTGTCTTCCTTTTCCCTCCATCCTACCTTACAGTATTTATATAAAAGTGTAAATTTCAATATTTTATTTTAAATAACTACAAGTATAAAGAAATCACAGTAAAACCGGGTCCATAGAAGCAGAAGAGTGAATAGCAGAAGTTTTGAAAATGAGTTATTATTGCTTATAGAGTTGCCCTGTTGAATGCAAAACATATAAAACAATACTATATAATCTCAGACATAGGAATATCAAATCAATTCACCATTGTACTAAAAATCGCGCAAACTGTGATGTCATAGGCAGCTGATAAAAAGTCATCCCGGCATCACTGATTAGAGGACCGCATTCACTACACATGTTTGAAATATACGATTCTGGATTTTTGGCTCGACCTCACCCAAACTCATACTTTTGAGAACCTGTAAGTATATCTTTTTTAATCATCTTTCGTTTATTTATTATGAATTTTTAACTGTGTTTAGTCATTTTTTCGGGCGAATAGAAGCATTGCATCTGTTTGCCTAAGGTGCCTATTTTAAGGTGGTAAACATTGTAAACACTTAAAACAAATTATCAATATTTCTTGCTCTCTTGCTTCAACTTTGTTTTCGTCTTGTTAAATATTGTTTAAGAAGAAAATGTATCAATAAAAATAGAATCTTTCTAAAAAAAAAGAAAAACCGACTTTAAGAAAAATGCACTAAAAAATAATATATAATTTTTCATTTTACGACATCATTGAAAAAATTGAATTATTTAATGTCAATCTTATACTTATTACAACTTTTTGAAATCGGCGCCAAAATTTAGATATGATTTTTGTAAATTGGCACCAACTTCAAAAAGTTGTAATAAGTACAAAATTGACATTAACTAATTCCATTGTTTCAATGGGCTCGTAAAATTAAAAAATATTTTTTACTTTTTAGCGCATTTTTCTTAAAGTTGGTTTTCTTTTTTTTTAGAAAGATTATTTTATTTTTCCCTTTTTAGCTTTTAATTTAGCAGGAGGCTTTGCCCGGTATTATTAATCACCAAGAAATTCAAGCAGTAACTTATATTCAATAATGTATATTTCAAAATAATTCCTATAAATGCTGGTTAAACAAAATATCATTGTTGTACAACTTCTGTTAAACAATGAAAATATTTTTAAATAGGATAAATTGTTTAAAAAAAAAAAACTCCAGTTAATCGACATTTATGGATATATAACAGTCGGATAACCGATTATTTTTTGCAGATTTTGCCTAAGTGGATTTTTCTTTATCCAACAAAAAAAGAATTTTCGAAATCGGACAATATTTTTTTTTCAAACGATCCGGTTAATTGAGAATTCCTGATAGTTAAATGCCGGACAACCAGATATTTTTTTTCAAATTGCTCCCAAATGAAAAACCTCTATCCAACAAAAAACAATTTAACAAATATAGCTGAATTAGAACCGAAATCATGCGTGAATATACATTAAAAAAAATACATAACAGTCGAATTTATAATCTCTCGATTTGGCACACGATTTGGCGGGTTTAATTTAAATTTCTGGCAGTTTTATTTTGGAGTTTTGGTTGACGCGCTGTTCAGTCGGTTAATGAATAAACCGTCAATTAATATGTTCTTTAAGAGGCGAAATTGTGAGATCATGATTTGTCATTAGGTATTTTTATTGTTTTCAACTTCAACATAATGTTTAGGTAATTTTTAATTCAAAACACATTTGAGATAATTTGTGAGCATTTTTATAAAATCGTTTTTGTTTATTCTTGTTACTCGTTTTTCTAATTGAAGACAAAAATACTTAAGAAATAAGTTTGACTTCTTTAAAAAAAATATGTTGGTTTCGCTCAATGAATTAATTTGTTCGCTGAAAATTAAATTTTTTCTTTCAAATTTTTATTCCAAACTTTTATAAATAAATTACTCTTAACCATATTAGAAATCCCCACTCTTACTTTCTTCTAAACTCCATTCCACTGCAAAGTAGTCCTCACAACTTTTTAATATCTTTCTACTTCACTTTTGTAATGAAAAAGAAAACTAACAAAAGCTTAATACCTAATTTAATTATTTTAAATGTTGGTTTAATAAGAATGAATTGAAATTCCGAAGTTATCTTCCACTTTTAGTAAAAAAAAAAATTTTAAATCTTTTCTGGATAAATTTTAGCAGGAAGAACAAAACTAATTTAGAAATGGCTTTGTTTTAATATGATTTATAGCAGTTTTAGAAGATTATTTTATAAACATTAATTCACGTTAAATAACATTAAAATAAAGTAAATTTGGCGAGATATGTACATGTTTTTATTTAATGAGCTATTTTAAGAGTAAATATAGTTGCAAAAATATAGTTTTTAGAAAATATTTTCTTGTCTTATACAAAAAATAAGTAAGGTCACTTTTTAGTAATTTTTGTTTAAAGAATTTTACTGTTTACAAATGTTAGACCATGGGACTTTATTAATGTACTTTGCACACAAATGTGAAAAAACTTCAAAATTAAAGAAAAATTTAAATGTATCCATATCTCATTAATTTATAGAAAGAAAATACTCTTAACTCCTTCGTGTACAACATCGAGTCAGACTCGTGGTAAAAAACTCGTGACATAAGGCCCAAAGTGATTATGATGAGTCAAATTCGTGGTAAAAAATTGAGTCAAAAGTGAATGATACGAGCAAGACTCGTGGTCTTAGATAGACATGCTCTTGCTAAATTCGATCAAATGGCAAACCTAAATTTAGATTAATGTTCAATTTAAAACCGTCTCAAAGTGTGCATGTCTCGTAATTTACTAAGTACATTGATACACCGTGAAACACTTACTCGTTTTTCTTTGAGCACAATTGTGTCATAAATGAGCGATGCCGTACTCAAATTTAAGCGACCGTACCTTCTAAAAATTGAGCAGTGGGATTTCACTTCTGTTCAAGCCATTTTACAAAGCGACCTGACAGACAAAATAATTGTTCAGAAGATGATTTTCCACATTATTTGACGTCGATTGCTTAAATGGAAAATGAGTTATGACGATTCCATTATCTTACCTCCCATTCTTTTGGCTCACCTTTTTACATTTCTTCAGTTTATAACTTCGTCACGTCGCACTGGTAGTACAATGGATAAGACACTAGACTGTGGTGCCTGAGGATATAGGTTTGATTCCCGGTAAGTCTTGGTTGTAATTGTTGATATTTATTGAAAGTGATTTATGAAGGAAGCCTAGGTAGGCAAGAACTGCTCTTGTTACTCATTCTACTCATTTTTGAGTACATGTCTTTTTCAAAAACCTATATATTCGGAACTATGATTAGCATCGAATGTACTAAAAAATTAGTACATTTAGTAATTTTTGAGTATCAATCTTTAACAGTGTACGTTAGAATTTTGTTTGTACATGAGATTAAGAGAAGAAAAAAACTGTGAAATTATTGTACAAAATCTTTTAGGTTTAAACGTGTGTTTACTAAGAATATTGACACAAATTTACGCAAAAAATACATTGAAAAAACAACGCCACATTCATAAATCTATTTAACTATAATCTCTTGTACATTTAACACTCATTTAAACATTACAATAATCACTTAAGTTAGTTTCTGCACGAACGGTAAGGAACAATTGAAATCTCTCTTTTTTGTTCATATTCTCGTGACCCCTTCAGATCGACCCGCGGACACCCGGTGGTCCGCGAACTACCTTTCGGGAACCGCTGGTACGGAGCGCATATTAAGCATACATCCGATCCATGAAATATCCACGCCAACATAACTTAAATCGTAAACTGCAAAAAAAATGTGAGGGTTGCTAGCTTCGCTACAAAAATACTAGAAAGTCGTCCAGAATATCCAACAAATTATACTGGCGTATATACGGGACTGGTGCACGATAAATCTGATCAGGGTCCAAAGTCCCGACGTCTATTGAAGGAGTTGGGTGCCAGTTCAGGTGTTTCCTCGTCATCTGACTATGGTTCTAAAATAACGAGGTACATGTATGAATGTGTATGTGAATGTGTTCCCGGGTCTTTCCTTCGAGATTGACCCCGAACCGTCACCAATAGCCCACTGTGCAGCTCTAGTGCGACGTTAATTAAAAAAATAAAAAAATTGCTTAAAAATGTGTAATGGAATTACTCGTTTATTCAACAAGAAATATTATACTAAAACTTGAAATTTTCTAATTTTTAAAGTATTTTTATGATTTTTACAGTTTTTCGATTTTTAAATTTTTTTTCCTTGACTTTCAATGGGAGGGGTTTGAACCCCCTGAACCACCCCCTTATCTACGTGCCTGCCTGGTTATAATTGTTGAAAGTGATTTATGAAGGCAGCCTATGCAGGAAAACAACTGCTTTTTTTTAATTCATTTTTGAGTACATGTCGTTTTCAAAAATGAAACTTATGTATTCCAAGCTATGACAAGCATCGAAAGTAATCGCAAATAAGTATATTTTACTAATTTTTAAGCACTTATTTTTAAAAGTTTAGGGAATAGGTTTAATACATAATTAAACAAGCACAATACGTAAGCATAATATCAGAAACAGTTATCAAAATAAAGTTATTCTCTTACAAAAGCTAATCCAGTAAAAAAAATCCGCTGATATTCTTCTATACAAAAAGGAATCCATACTTTATCCTCGCATAAAATAAAAATTTGGGATTTGAAAATAACCATAAACATTCTGGGATGAATTCCAAAAAATTCTCCAATAAAACGGAAGACTAGATAGACGAAAATCACACTTAAGTCCTTCGAATTCTTCCAGAGAACGCTTTTATAAAGTAACCTTTCAAAGACCCACAAAGAATCTAAATCCCGAGCCTTTTATACTGAGTCGGAAACTTTGCTCGAATTTCTTTTGAAGTTTCAGTGGCATTGTGCCAACGTTGTGTGACAAACCTTCTGCCTCAAAAAATACATTTTTAAGCTATACGTATATTCCGAGCTAAATTTAATACTAAAATAAACTGATACATAAGTTTATGTATGTAACAAGAGAAAGAAGTGATATAACTGCAAGTAAAGGTAACAAAACTTTTTATTTGTTTCTCATAAAATATATTTATACTAGCTGAAATACCCGTTCTACGCACGGAAAAGAAATAAATTACAAAATTAGCGAAATAATTTTTATAAATTTGGCGAATTTTTTTTTTGTTCATTTGGCGACATATTGGCGATATTTAGTTATCAGCCAATCAGAATAGGTTATATAATATTAAAATATTCCATTGTTTCAATCTAGAAATATTGCGTTGTTACATGTCCTCCATGTTAACCCTATGGAAAGTGTTTTTAAAAAATGTTTATTTTGGCAGTTCGAGTTCGAATTTTTAAAAATTCTTTATTAGTTCACCCCTAGGGCCCCAAGATGAATCTGGGTTCCAATATTCAGCAATCTAGGTCTTTTGGATCTGTAGATTCCAAAAGAAACGTTGCTACTAACATCGAAAAAGTGGTTTTAACCCTCCTTAAATCCGTTCGATCGGAACAAAAATAGCTTACTTTTCCTATTTAAGGTATAAGGAACAACTTTGCCAAATTTCATCTTCACAGGTATACGGGAAGTTGGAGAATTAGTGATGAGTGATGAGTGGGTTTTTCGCATTTATATATATAGAGAGGGACGGGTGGTTGCCAAGTAATATAACTGCAAAAATAGAATTTAAACCCTCTACGAAGCTCAACGTCTTAAGTCGTCCATGGATTGTCAGTTTTTCTTAATAATACACTTTACAATGAACTTTAAATCAATACTTATATATAAGAATGGAGTGTATGTCTGTGGAATGGAACAAAACACCTCATTTTGAGTTTTCTTCACGAATTAGGATACAATGATTCAGAAAATCACTTAAAATTTTTTTTGTCTGTCTGTCTGTCTGTTTGTTTGTCCGAATTTAACTCAAAAACTACTGCACGGATTTTTATGAAACTTGCACCATTTGAACAATATGTTCTTAGTTTAAAATCTGCACTTTGTTTCATGTGGATATCTGCAACCACTCAAAAGTTATAGAACTTTTTCCATTTTCTCTAACATTACTCCTATGGGAAATTTACCTCTCGATCTTCCCTTCATAACATTATTGTTGAAAATCACCTTGGCGACCAAAAATATTTTTCGACAATACTGGGATAAATGATTCATTTTGATTGGCTGATGAGTAAATGTCGCAAAATACATTAAAAATGTCGCCAAATATTGCCAAATGAATTAAAAATGTCGCCAAATGAATAAAAAAAAATTCTAAATGAATAAAAATGTTGCCAAATGAGCTAAAATAGAGGTCCTATATTTAAAAATATCATCACAATGGCGAAATTAGTGTCCAAATAACAAAATTAACGTCGTTAACAAAAACCTCGCCAACCGAAGGAGGAAGATAAACCAGCTCTTTCGACTGACGCCATGTGTATTCATGTTCCGAACAACTTAAGTTTATGACAATAGTGCTATTCGTTACGTAGTGGAATATTACTATGGTGTTGAAATGGGCGACCCTAAAAGTTTAACTTAAGGTTTTTTATATTTATACCTCCATGTAGATTATTTTTAAATTTTCACCTCAAAAACATATTATTGGAATTTAAAAATGAATATTTGATAATTCATTTTTATAAGAAATATTGTCCGTAAATATTGACCCATATGAAATTATGTTGAAAGACGGATATATAGACTCCGGTCGCAAATTGGCACCAAAAAAAAACTTCACCAATTATGATAAATTATTTCGATTTGGAAGAATGCAATACTTTTTCTTTGATATATTATTGCGTAGCCAATATTAACACTAATGAATGTGAAATTTACTACATGGTTTTATTGTCATTAAATGGTTAATTTTTATACAAAAAATATGCAATTAAAAAAAAAAATTAGGAATTTTTATTTCACAAAAAGAAACATTTTACTAAAACATCAGTTTAAATAGTAGTCGCAATAGCATTTAAAGTCGTGAACATAAAAATAGATTTAGGTATCTCAAAAAATACTCAAAGTAATTTAATAAATCTGGATTTTGATAAAGTTTATTTTTGACAGTGCATAGAGTGTGATATGCGATGGCTACGCTTACTAAAAAAGTCACACAGTTCTTACTTCACAAACTGACCACGAGCAACACCGGGCCATATTGCTAATTTATAAGAATATTCGATGTTGAAATATTTTTCAAATATTAAGCGATGATATTTCTTGGGAGCTATAAGAGAACATTAGGGTTAGTGTGCTCGACTAGTGGGTTTTTGGTTATAACTCAGAGGAGAAAAAAATGTAACACACAACTTCAAAATTTGACACAACGTTCTTTATATATGCATAAATTATCTTACCAAGTATGGTCAACTAAGTATAACAAAAGAGAACCTAGGAATTAATAAGATAATTGTTTTTTAAAATTTATTTGCGTACTCTTGACCACTAAGAGTTCAGGAGTGAGCACATGAAAGTTAAGGCAGCTGCCAATTTCGTCTTTTTCTTGTAAATCTTAACAGTGGTGTGCGTTAGGATGTAAAATGTGAGTTCTTTTTTGAGAACAGGTATTCCCTGTTCTTGTTCTTTAACTTTTCCTTCTTATTATTTATTTATATATATATATATATATATATATATATATATATATATATATATATATATATATATATATATATATATATATATATATATATATATATATATATATATATATATATATATAAGTGCAGAAAGAATTTATGTGGCATCAGCTGGGATGTGAAAAAAAGAACATCCTGTTCTTTTTACCTGTTTTTTAAAAGCAACAGAAACAGCATGTTCTTCAAGTTTAAGAAACACGATTCTTTTTTTAATTTGTTCTTTTCACATCTAATCTTTCTTAAGTTGTATATATATCAAACTTTCCTAGTGTAGACAAGACATGTTTAGGTTTAGCAAGACATCAATTTAAGAAAGGATAGATGTGAAAAGAACAAATTAGAAAAAGAACCGTGTTTCTTAAAATTGCAGAACAGGTTGTTTCTGTTCCTTTTAAAGAACAGGTAAAAAGAACATGATGTTCTTTTTGTTCACATCCCTAGCTGATGGCACATAAATTCCTTTTGCACTTATTTAGCATGCTGATGTTATCTTTCCTTTGGGATCCATCCCAAATGTCATCAATAGCCCATTGTGCAGCTCTAGTGTCATGTTTATTCAACGGACCAACCAACCGAATCGTCGGCAATATCCATTTATATGCTACAATGCAGTTCTGAATCCAACAAAACGTTGTACTATCACAATTTGGAAAAATATCGTGTACATTTATGACATATATAAATAATGACTACCCAAAATAATGAAGAAAAAAAAGACAAATTAGAGAATAATGCGTTAATATGTTTAAAAACTATTTATTTTTATTAATTATATAAATTGAAGTTTAAACAAATAATTTTGGCCTGGCATTCACATAAAATTCCCGCATATTAAAAGATAAAGAATCATTAAACATATTTTATTCTAACCAATTAAAATATTGTAAGAGTTCATGAATGTTTAAAATATAAAATATTTTTTATTAATAATACTATTTTATCAGAGAAATCTAATTAGTTAAAATGTATTTAATAATTCAAGTCTTAAATTACAATTTTAGTTACAGTATAAGTGAAATTAGGATCAGAAATTAAAGAAACTATTTCGGGTTCAAACTTATCAAAATTGTGCATCTCAAAAGTGTACCTTTTTTCTGAATATATTTATAAAAACTTACTTTTCTGAAGAATAATAAGATTAAATAAAGCTTTAGTAATCTGGAAATGTAAACAATCAAATTTTAAAAATCCTTTTAATAATTTATAGAATCTTCTATTAATACGATACAATCACCCTATGTAAATGTCATAGGTACTTTACTAAATGGTTTGGTTTGGTTAATTTACGTCGCACTAGAGCTACACAGTGGGCTATTGGCGACGGTTCGGGGCTATCTTGAAGGGGAAGACCCGGGAACGATGCTTCGTATTTTTAAATCATGGTCAGATGACGAGGACAATACCTGAGCTGGCTCCCGACGCAGCCTCAATAGGCGTCAGGACATTGGAACCCGACCAGATTTATCGATCACCAGTCCCGTATACACGCCAGTATAATTTGTTGAATGTACGACTTTCTAGTATTTGTGTATCGAAGCTGGCAATCCTCCGATCACAAGATCACTACATTTGTCTTTTTCAAGTCCATCGCACGGGTTCGAACTTGCAATCCTCTAATTACCAGCTGAACGCCTTTATCCACTGGAGGCCCTAAGTAAATGTAAAATAAATTTTAAAATATATTTTACTATAACATCCTGAAAAAGATTTATTTTGTATTGCGCTAGTAATTCAACTTCACTGAGAAAACACAATTGCATCCTGTTCCAAAAGAGCAGTAAGTAGTATTTTACGTGTATAATAATCCCTTCCGTTCGAGTAATGTTTCGCAGATAGTTGTTTCCTTTTCTTCCAGACAGTCTAGTAATGGTCTTTCTTGGGCTTAGAGTCTATCCGATAATCGATTGGTCTTAATTACAATCGATTAAATGCCGGGAAAGAACAAATCGTTTTTCTCAGGTTCTTGCCGACGGAAGGGAAAAAAATTTGCTTTGTGTAAAAGAAAACAAAGAGTCATTTTTTTTCTCAAATGAAGATTTTGTTTCCTTTTTCAATACAAATTTTAATTAGAGTTTTTTAAGATTCGTTTTTTGTATATTAAAAAACTGATTTTTGTATTGTTAAATAGTTAATATACAAATAATTAAAGTTCGTAATTCAATTTTTAATGTTTAAGAGGAGGGAGGGGGGGAGGGGGGGGGGTATGGACACAATTAAATTTTTTTTTTAATTTTGTAGATGTCATTATAATTTATTTTACATATATGTGTAAAGCATATTAACATAATCACAAGGTCAATCATTTGAAAAAATAATATATTTTTTTTATAGAAATAAATAATTTAAAAAAATGGCTTTTCTATTTTTTATATATAAGTCAAGAAAATATTCTCTGAAAAACTATATTTTTGTCTTTTTATAAACCAAAAAATATGTTTAACAAACTGTCTTTACAAATTTTTGTAATTTGTCAAAAAAAAATTTTGAAAAATATTCGAAAAAAATAATTGCAAATTTCACTTTTCAAACTATTTCTTAAAAAAATACTAAAAAACGTGTAATCTATATATGACTAATTCCTATCAACAAATTAAAGTAATATGATTGAAAATATACTGTAGCAAATTTGGGGCAGTTTCTTCAAACAGATCCGAACTTATATCCATTTAAACTGACCAAACCAGAGAGTTGTAATATTAAATAGAGAGCGCCTTCAATAACAGACTCTCGTAAGGCCGTGGTGTCAACATTGAAAAGAAAAACTCACATCACGTGGTTATAGCGCTGCCACATTTGGCGTACAGACATCTGCAGGAGTTTCAAATTTGGCGCACTTTCTTCTCTTTTGGTGATAAGGAGTTCTGTCCGTATTAAACTTTTTAACATATATGTAAGTATTTACTTATTTTAAAACAATATGCGCTAAAATATTTTATTTGTGTTCAATACTCGGAGAAGCGAAACTCTTTATATTTCTCAGGTTTTATTGTTTATATTTTTTTATTAAAATATACAAAATAACAATTGAAAGAATTTCGCTTATGGTAAATTTTTTACATAAAAACGTAATGCAATTATTTCAAAACTACAAAGTAAGAAAAATCTCCTTAATATATCTGTTAAACTCCCTTAAATTGTGCCACTCGTTAAAAAAACGATATTTAAATACAAAATTAAACACAAAACCATATTACAATACTTTGATCTCGTTTAGTGCTTAAAGTCGCCAAGGCCTGCCAAGTAATATTGGCGCATGAATGAATTGGCATTTCCACAAATCACGTGGTTTCAATGATGGACACACGGAAATCAGCATTTTTATTCCTCTATTTGTATCATTACTCTATGGACCAAACATGAAAAAGTCATCACATAAGAAAATTAATTCAAAGTTACGTAGTCGGGAAATTTTGTACCAAAGCTTGATATTGATTCGAAAAAATAATTAGTTGTAATTAACGTAAAAATACAATTTCGAAGTTATTCGATTAAAAATAAAATGAACTATTTTTTAAAGCAATAAAATATTTTTGGATATTTTTTATGATACCACACCATCTTCCCCCCCTTCTTAAGCTATGTGTCAACACTCAAACTTAATTAAAAACAAATATTATACTTTGATCTCCGAGAACTTTTCAACCGGCCTCCTTCAAAAGTTATAAAAAATTTAATTTTAGTAGAAAACAATGAAATGCGTAGAATATAAAAGGACATTCAAAGTAAAAGGATTCAGTTCGTAAAGACACTTCATATTTTCATTTAACCTTTCGCATTTTAAAATATACTTGAATCAAATATACTTTTATTTATTTATATGCATATTTCTTTATTCACCTAAGAAAATGACCCTTTTGTTGGTGAGAAACAATTGAATTTTTTCACAGAAAAAGAGACATTGTTTTAAATCGCAATTCTAGTAAGATAAAATTCGAAACCAACTTGTAATGCACTTTAAATCTTTCTTGTATGTTTATATATCCTGCATAGTGATTTTCAAACCAAATAAATAAAATGCTAGAATTTATTATTCGGTACTGTTTTAGTGGAGTTTTATAATATTTATACACGACTATCAGCCTTGAATTTATGTTTTTGCTTTTAATCCTATTTACTTTCTGTTATTTTCAAAGAAATAAAGATTTGTAGAACATACATTTTTCAAAATTTTTAAATGTCTTTAAATCCCATGAGCTTAACTATTATTTTTTAAAAAGTGTTTTTCTTATTACTGAGAACAAAATAGTTAAAAAAAATATGATGATTTGTTTACCAAAATTATACATGAAGACTGTCCACACTGTTTAAAATAAGTACTTAAAAATAAGTAAAATGCACTCATTTTTTATTACATTCGATGCTTAGCTTCGAATACATAAGTTTCATTTTTGAAAAAGACATGTATTCAAAATGAGTAAAATGAATAAAAAGAACAATTACTTGCATACATATGCTGTCTTCATAATCACTTTCAATAAATATCATCAATTACAACCAGGACTTACAGGTAATCGAACCCAATAAGTCTACCTGATGTCGTCCGCATCGAAGTCCAGGTCCTAATATGTTGTACTACCAGAGCGACGAAAAGTTATAAACGAAAAGAAGTTTATAATGTTAAAAAGGCGTGGCAAAAGAATGGGAAGTGATATAATTAAGTCGAAATAACTCACTTTCTGTTTCTATTTAAGCAATCGACATCAACTAATGTGGAAAACCATCTTCTGAACAACTATTTTAAGTTTGTCAGGTCGCTTTGCTAAGATGGCTTGAACAGAAGCGGAGATTTGCAATATTAAATCACACTGCTCATTTTTGCGAAAGTACGGTTGCTTAAATGTGAGTGTGTCGTCGCTAATTTACCATGCAATTGTACTCAAAGAAAAACAAGTAGGTTCGGGTACTCATTTTTAAGTACTTTTTTTTACACTTTTCGACATAAGTTTTTTGTCCCGATGTCTACTGTTCCCAGAACTACTGGTAAAAACTATATTCATATTATAAGGTATTCATATTATAAGGTATTCATATTATAAGGTATTCATTTTATAAGGTATTCTTATTATAAGGTATTCATATTATAAGCTATTCATATTATAAGGTATTCATATTATAAGGTATTCATATTATAAGGTATTTTTATTATAAGGTATTCTTATTATAAGGTATTCATATTATAAGGTATTCATATTTTAAGGTATTCATATTATAAGGTATTCTTATTATAAGGTATTCATATTATAAGGTATTCATATAATAAGGTATTCATATTATAAGGTATTCATATTATAAGGTATTCTTATTATAAGGTATTCTTATTATAAGGTACTCATATTATAAGGTATTCATATAATAAGGTATTCATATTATAAGGTATTCATATTATAAGGTATTCTTATTATAAGGTATTCTTATTATAAGGTATTCATATTATAAGGTATTCATATAATAAGGTATTCATATTATAAGGTATTCATATTATAAGGTATTCTTATTATAAGGTATTCATATTATAAGGTATTCTTATTATAAGGTATTCTTATTATAAGGTGTTCATATTATAAGGTATTCATATTATAAGGTATTCTTATTATAAGGTATTCTTATTATAAGGTTTTCATATTATAAGGTATTCATATTATAATTTATTCATATTATAAAGTATTCATATTATAAAGTATTCATATTATAAGGTATTCATATTATAAAGTATTCATATTATAAAGTATTCTTATTATAAGGTATTCTTATTATAAGGTATTCTTATTATAAGGTATTCTTATTATAAGGTATTCATATTATAAGGTATTCATATTATAAGGTATTCTTATTATAAGGTATTCTTATTATAAGGTATTCATATTATAAGGTATTCATATTATAAGGTATTTATATTATAAAGTATTCTTATAAGTTATTCATATTATAAGGTATTCATGTTATAAGGTATTCATATTATAAGGTATTCATATTATAAGGTATTCATGTTATAAGGTATTCATATTATAAGGTATTCATATTATAAGGTATTCTTATTACTAGGTATTCTTTTTATAAGGTATTCTTATTATAAGGTATTCATATTATAAGGTATTCTTATTATAAGGTATTCTTATTATAAGGTATTCTTATTATAAGGTATTCTTATTATAAGGTATTCATATTATAAGGTATTCATATTATAAGGTATTCTTTTTATAAGGTATTCTTATTATAAGGTATTCATATTATAAGGTATTCATATTATAAGGTATTCATATTATAAGGTATTCATATTATAAGATATTCATATTATAAGGTAATTATATTATAAGGTATTTATATTATAAGGTATTCATATTATAAGGTATTCTTATTATAAGGTATTCTTATTATAAGGTGTTCATATTATAAGGTATTCATATTATAAGGTATTCATATTATAAGGTATTCTTATTATAAGGTATTCTTATTATAAGGTGTTCATATTATAAGGTATTCATATTATAAGGTATTCATATTATAAGGTATTCATATTATAAGGTATTCTTATTATAAGGTATTCTTATTATAAGGTTTTCTTATTATAAGGTATTCATATTATAAGGTATTCTTATTATAAGGTATTCTTATTATAAGGTATTCATATTATAAGGTATTCATATTATAGGGTATTCATATTATAAGGTATTCATATTATAAGGTATTCTTATTATAAGGTATTCATATTATAGGGTATTCATATTATAAGGTATTCTTATTATAAGGTATTCTTATTATAAGGTATTCTTATTATAAGGTATTCATATTATAAGGTATTCTTATTATATGGTATACTTATTATAAGGTATTCTTATTATAAGGTATTCTTATTATAAGGTATTCTTATTATAAGGTATTCTTATTATAAGGTATTCTTATTATAAGGTATTCTTATTATAAGGTATTCTTATTATAAGGTATTCATATTATAAGGTATTCATATTATAAGACATTCTTATTATAAGGTATTCATATTATAAGGAATTCATATTATAAGGTATTCATATTATAAGGTATTCCTTTTATAAGGTATTCTTATTATAAGGTATTCTTATTATAAGGTATAATTATTATAAGGTATTCATATTATAAGGTATTCATATTATAAGGTATTCTTATTATTAGGTATTCTTATTATAAGGTATTCATTATATAGGGTATTCTTATTATAAGGTATTCTTATTATAAGGTATTCTTATTATAAGGTATTCTTATTATAAGGTATTCTTATTATAAGGTATTCTTATTATAAGGTATTCTTATTATAAGGTATTCATATTATAATGTATTCTTATTATAAGGTAATCTTATTATAAGGTATTCTTATTATAAGGTATTCTTTTTATAAGGTATTCATATTATAAGGTATTCATATTATATGGTATTCTTATTATAAGGTATTTATATTATAAGGTATTCTTATTATAAGGTATTCTTATTATAAGGTATTCTTATTATAATGTATTCATATTATAAGGTATTCATATTATAAGGTATTCATATTATAAGGTATTCATATTATAAGGTATTCTTCTTATAAGGTATTCTTCTTATAAGGTATTCATATTATAAGGTATTCTTATTTTAAGGTATTCTTATTATAAGGTATTCTTATTATAAGGTATTTTAATTATAAGGTATTCTTATTATAAGGTATTCATATTATAAGGTATTCATATTATAAGGTATTCTTATTATTAGGTATTCTTATTATAAGGTATTCATATTATAGGGTATTCTTATTATAAGGTATACTTATTATAAGGTATACTTATTATAAGGTATTCTTATTATAAGGTATTCTTATTATAAGGTATTCTTATTATAAGGTATTCATATTATAATGTATTATTATTATAAGGTAATCTTATTATAAGGTATTCTTATTATAAGGTATTCTTATTATAAGGTATTCATATTATAAGGTATTCATATTATAAGGTATTCTTATTATAAGGTATTCATATTATAAGGTATTCATATTATAAGGTATTCTTATTATAAGGTATTCTTATTATAAGGTATTCTTATTATAAGGTATTCATATTATAAGGTATTCATATTATAAGGTATTCATATTATAAGGTATTCTTATTATAAGGTATTCTTCTTATAAGGTATTCATATTATAAGGTATTCTTATTTTAAGGTATTCTTATTATAAGGTATTCTTATTATAAGGTATTCATATTATAATGTATTCATATTAT
This sequence comes from Troglohyphantes excavatus, assembly GCA_963932185.1. Lineage (NCBI taxonomy): Eukaryota > Metazoa > Arthropoda > Arachnida > Araneae > Linyphiidae > Troglohyphantes > Troglohyphantes excavatus. The sequence goes on from OZ010670.1 coordinate 54,825,558, forward strand.
AAGGTATTCAGATTATAAGGTATTCTTATTATAAGGTATTCTTATTATAAGGTATTCATATTATAAGGTATTCATATTATAAGTTATTCATATTATAAGGTATTCATATTATAAGGTATTCATATTATAAGGTATTCTTATTATAAGGTATTCATATTATAAGGTATTCATATAATAAGGTATTCATATTATAAGGTATTCATATTATAAGGTATTCATATAATAAGGTATTCATATTATAAGGTATTCATATTATAAGGTATTCTTATTATAAGGTATTCATATTATAAGGTATTCATATTATAAGGTATTTATATAATAAAGTATTCTTATAATAAGGTATTCATATTATAAGGTATTCTTATTATAAGGTATTCTTATTATAAGGTATTCTTATTATAAGGTATTCTTATTATAAGGTATTCATATTATAAGGTATTCATATTATAAGGTATTCATATTATAAGGTATTCATATTATAAGGTATTCATATTATTAGGTATTCATATTATAAGGTATTCATATTATAAGGTATTCATATTATAAGGTATTCATATTATAAGCACTTAAAAATGATCCCAAAATGCTTTTATATGTAATGATAACTGTGATCTTGACATATTTCCTGCTTTAAATTTTTAATAAATTGCTTTAAACAAATTCTCATTCCAATTAATATTTCTAATTTTTTTTAAGTGCATCAACCATTCTAAGTAAGAAATTATAATAGTTATGAATAGTTAAAACTACTTCCAGTCTTAGAAATCATTAGTGATTGTTAAGAATCAAAAGAAATCCATTAACTATTTGATTAATTCAATTAATCAAAATCAAAAGTTTATGACCTAAACATACTTTACTATAAATAATTCATTTCTTTTGTTTGTTCGACAATTCTTTTTTATAGAAAAACAAACAAAAATGCATTCCTTTGATTTTAAAATAAAATCTATTTAAATTCTCATATGTAAATATCTCTTCAGAATATCGCAAATTTAATAACGAAAATATTTTTTTTTAATCATGCTGCTGTTTTTAGGATTTTTAATTATAGTCGTTTGTCTTAAAATATTCTATTTAGTCAATTAATGAACTTGCAGTTTTAATGAAAACGATTATCCTTGTGTATATTTTACATTTATTCTAAAATCGTTTTTTAAGTTGTTCGTTTTAGAAACTATTATTTTAATTTGTTATTTTTTTATAAAAATAATATTGCATTGTTGATAAACTTATGCCATTTGACAAATATAGAATAACTTACTCAAAATAATTTTGAATAAAAAGAACAAGTGAGTATATTCATCTGTAACTGTAACAGAAAAGCAATTACCAGGTCTCTTTCTGAAAATAATGAGAAAGAAATTTAATTTAATGGAACTTAGTTTAATTTAATAGAACTTAATTTAATTAGAACGTTTTAATTTCCTTAATTGAATTGCACTAATAATATTGCTCTAATAATATTGTTTAATGTATTCTATTTAAATTGTATAAAATAAAAACTCACAAATCGACGTCATCCTACATATGACGTCAGAGAATTGGCTTTATTTTTTCAGCAGTTCAGTATTATATTGGAATTTTTTTTTCGGCAACTCTGTTAAGTATATGAATAACAATGTACTGGCTGATTAAACAACAGAGAAGATAAACTATCCTACGAAGTGTTAAGTACGTGCTTTTTGTTCCTAAGGAGTGTAAAGTAATGTTTTTGGAGAAATATATATAATATAATATATAAGAAAAAGAGAGATTTGTACTTAAAAATGAACTGAAAGTTAAAATTCTGGCTTCCGGAATTCTTTAAGACATGAATGTATGTAAATCGTACCGTAAATTAATGAATATCTTTTGAAAATATAGTTGTTAGTTTATCTCAAACTTAAATAATTCTTGAAACACTTTTTTTCTAGTTAGAGAAAAAAAATTGTCCAGAGGTTGTCCAGTGGTAGAGTGTCTGCTCAAAATCGATGGGTTTTGAGTTCGAATATCATCTGGAACAGGGAAGAGATCTCATGATCAGAGGGTTGCCAGTTTCGTTCCTCATTACCCGCAAAAACATCCGTCATGTATAGAAGACTGATTCTCTTGAACTGCGTAGTTCTGATGCAAATTTAGGTTGCATGGGGTGCCAGTTCAGGTGTTGTCCTCGTCATGTGACTATGGTTCCAAGTTACGAGGAAATGTTTCTAATTATTTCCTTTCAAGATAGATCCCAGTTTTTCGCCAATAACCTATTATGCCACGTTAATTCAACTAAACAACTGAAAAAAAATTATATAACGTTCAAAACCCTTGCTTTATAAATAGTTATCAGTTCAATTTCCGTTTATTCAAGCATTTTATATTATTTACACAGATACATTTCAATTAAAATTTTCTACAAATATCAACCATTTCTAGTTTAGCAGAAGTTTATATTATTTAACGAAAAAAATAGACTTATATGAATGTTATTAAAAATGTATTACAATATAATTTATTATTAAATTATAAATTTATTTACAAATACACTTTTGTAAAATAAAATTCATTTTATATTCTACAGGGTGCTTAAGAATTATCTTTACAACTTTGACACGCAATAAAACCTAAAAGAAAAATTATGGCTAAGTCACGTTGCTTGCACGTCTAAAAAATTTTATTTGTACTCAGTTAAAAAATACTTTAAAAAAAACTGTTACAAATACAAATACAAATACAAATATTGACGACCAACAACAGGCTCAAGGCCCAACAAGGTTGGTCCATCTAGTACCTCTTAACTATCCCCCAATGCATATCTAACTTCTTCTTAAAATCCGTTACTCCTTTACAATTAACAATATTCACTGGCAAGTTGTTCCATTTGTCTATTACCCTATTATAGAAATAGTGTTTTCTCCCTTCCCGATTAAAATGGGATTTGTTTAACATAAACCCATGACCTCTCGTTCTATCACTCATATTAAAATCTAAACCCTCCACATCTCCTTGTTTGATAAATTTGAATAGTTGAATCAAATCTCCCCTAACCCTTCTTTCTTCCAGAGTATACATATTCAAATTTCTTAATCTATCTTCATAATTCATGCCCGAAAACCCTTGAACCATTTTAGTAGCCCTGTGCTGAATTTTCTCTAACAATGCAATGTCTTTTTTAAGATATGGTGACCAGAACTGTACAGCATACTCAAGATGTGGCCTTACTAAACCTCTGTACAATGGCAAGATAATATCCTTAGATTTTGATGAAACACTTTTCCTGATGTACCCCAATATCCTATTAGCTTTTTTGCTAGCCACTGTACATTGATGACTCATTTTAAAATCCTCATTTACCAACACACCCTGATCGCTTACAATCTCACTATTTTTGATTTCTGCACCCTGTAAAACATATGCAGCCTTACTATTTTTGATACCCATGTGCAACACTTGACATTTACTGATATTAAAAGACATACCCCATTTAACAGCCCATTCTGATATTTTTGTTAAATCACCTTGTAATTACTCTATTTGTTCCCCAGAATTCACAGTCCTCATAATTTTTAAATCATCTGCAAAGATGCTGACCTTGCTCCCAATCTCCCAACTGATATCATCAATAAAAATAATAAATAAAAGTGGACCTAACACAGAACCCTGTGGCACTCCACTTTTAACTTCTGCCCACTGAGAGTAATTACCTTTAATTTGCACCCGCTGACTCCTACCAATTAACAAATTCCTTATCCATTGTAAAATTTCACCCCCAATCCCTAACCTTTCCAACTTGCACAGCAATGCCTCGTGGGGAACTTTATCAAATGCTTTCTGGAAATCAATGTATACTACATCTACACTGTTCCTTTTATCTAATTCTTCAGTAACTCTATCGTAGAATTTTAAAAGATTCGTTGTACAAGATCTTCCTTTCCTAAATCCATACTGATTATATGACAGCAAGCTCTCTGATTCCAAAAATGATATGATGCTGTTTTTTATTAATGTTTCAAAAATCTTACATAACACTGATGTTAAACTAACCGGTCTGTAATTACCAGGTTCACATTTTGCCCCTTTTTTAAAAAGCGGAGTGACATTTGATAATTTCCAGTCTATTGGTACATTACCCGAATTATACGTCGATTTGAAAATAGTTAGTACAACATCTCCCAGTTCTTCCGCACACTCCACTAGTACTTTTGGGTGAATTTCATCTGGTCCTGGTGCTTTAAAAGGTTTAATACTTCTTAAGTGATAAACTACTTCTTCTCTAGTAAAATTGCATTCCTTAATAACCGGACGCATATTATCCTCTATTTGCATGAAATCAGATTTGAAGTCCTTATTAAAAACTCCCATGAAAAATTCGTTTAAAATATTAGCCATTCCTACATCATCTTGAATTAAATTGCCTTGATAATCTTCGAGTGGTCCCAGATGATTATTTACTTTATTGTTTCCACTGGCGTAAGCAAAAAATCCCTTTGGATTATTGTTGATATCCCTAGCGAGTTTTTCCTCCAATGCTAATTTCTGTTTTCTACTGATATACTTAAACTCCCTTCTAGCTTTTTTATACTCCTTACCATCAGTGTCCCTACCTGTTTCTTTAAATATTTTATATGTCTTTTGTTTTAACTTAAGAGCTCGTTTTGTTTCCTTTGAAAACCACATAGGAGAAAGCTTTCGAACTACATCTTTCTGCCTAAACGAAATATGCTTATTAACAGCTACATTTAATTTATCTTTAAATTCCTTCCATTGATCTACTATATGAGAATGCTCCAACCCATCCTTAAAAACATTAGTTACCTCAGCTCGTAACTTATGAAAATTAACATCTCTAAAATTTGGAATTAACCTATTATTTTTATCTACAGTTGTCTGAAACATAATGTTAAATCTAATGCTATTGTGGTCACTTTCCCCTAGATGCTCGCTCACTGTTAAATTGTGTACCCTATTTTCACAACTGCTAAACACCAAATCCAATAACGCATTACCCCTTGTATTATCGTGAACCAATTGCTCTAAAAAGCAATCTTGAATCGTGTCCAAGAATTCTGCCCCTCTTCCAATGTTAACTAGGTTACCCTTCCAGTCAATGTTAGGAAAATTAAAATCTCCCATTAAAATTATTTCTCCTTTCTTACAAGCTTCATTTATATGATTAAATAGAATTTCATCTTTTACAAGCAATAATAACTAAAGGAAATAAGATATCTAAATTAAGTTGCTTGTACACGTAAAAGCAACACTCGAAGTTTTATTTGTACGCAGTTAAGGGGGGGAGGGGAGGGCGGTGAACATCAACTTATCGTAATTATGCTTCTACTACTCAAAATTTAACACAATTTTTATGATATATGTCTTATGTTATTATTGATAACTTTTGAAATTTTTTAAACACAATATCTATTTGAGTTGAGATGTAACAATTTAAAAATTTTAAATTAAAAAAGTTTAAAGTACACTTTTCTAGTAAACTGTTATGAATATAAACAAAATTTATTCTGAAATACAAGCTAGACTGCATGTTCAACTTGTGGAACCAACAAAATTTATATTTTTGTTTGGTAATATATTAAAAAAATATATACATTCTATAACTAAAAATTTTTATGTAAACAAAAGTAAATTAAATTTTTTAAAAACATTAAATATACATGTTGTCTATTTTTTGAGGTTCCATAAGTTGAACATGCAGTCTAATTTGTATTTCAGAAGAAAAAAAAAATTATATTCATAAAAGTTTATTAGAAAAGTGTACCTTAAACTTTTTTAATTTAAAATTTTGAAATTATTACAACTCCAAATAGAGATTGTGTTTCAAAAATTTCAAAAGTTATCAATAATAACATAAGACATATATCATAAAAATTGTGTTAGCTTTTGAGTATTAGAAGCATAATTATGATAAATTTAAAATTGATACTTTAACAAAAATTGTTAATAAATAAAACTTTATGTGTTTCTTTTACATGTACGAGCAACCTATCTTTATTTCCTTTAAGATTTATTGCGTTTCAACGTTGTAAAAATAATTTTCATACACTCATGCTCAGGAGAGAGCTCAGTGCGTTGATCGTTTATTAGTTCGTAAGCGGTTTTGGGAAAAAAATATTTACAGATAAAACTTCAAGTGTTGCTACTACATGTACAATCACCATAACTTAGCTATCTTAATTCTTTTAGGTTTAATTGTGTGTCAATTTGTAAAGATAATTGAATCGTTTGCTGCAAAAAGGGTGTAGCTCCAACCTAGGGGAACTTGGAGTTACATATACTATCTTGTGGTAAAAAAAAAAACTTGTTCGTTTGGTACCAGAAAGATGTAGCTTCAATCGTTAGTTCTCGCGTTATACTCAAGAAATGGAGCTGTCTGCCTCATTAGTTTGTTGGAATATAGAGGTAGCTCCTGGAGATACCCCCAATTTCCCCCAAACGACTGACGTGCTTTGCTTACAGGAAGGTTATACAGCACATATAAACAGTAGAGTTTTTGCTCCTTTTACGTTATGTGGTTCTACGATGGACTTCAACCAGACAACGCAGCAGATTAGCCGGACGTTACAGAGGGGGAATGCGATGATTAAAAATTTAATTTTCTGTTTTTAAAGCCAAGTTATAAGCTATTTTTCAATTGAAGTTTTCTTTAAATAAAAAAAAATTACAGTAAATTGTATTTTTTGTGAAATGTGGTTCATACAGGTAGACAGATCATCTATTTGGTTCCAAGAAAGAGGTAGATCCAACAATCCAACATGTGCCACGTCATCTGGAAGATATATTTTTGAGTGAAAATACTGTCATAATATGTAGGAACAATTAAGAAGATTGATCAAAAAGAATATCATCACGCAACTTGGAATTTTGAATTATCAAACGTTTTTAGGGCTTTCTGCAAACTTGAATAATTGGAGCTACCTCCTTTTTACAGCAACCCCCTCAATTCTTAAACACTTTATATATCGCTGACTAAATATTAAAAAATTAAGAAGTAGACATATTGCACTAAAATAACCATTAACTCCCTAGTACTAAACTTCTATTAACCTTTCAATATTTTTCTCCTTCAACTTCCACAATAATAGGCTTCGTCAAAATGATATTAACTGACACATCCAAAATATGTGGCAGTAAGTTTTATTACATGCATAATATATTTAAAAACATTTAAATAAAATATTATTTCTATGATTCAGTAATCATTCTACGGAAACGACAAGACATCTCTTTCAATGTCTCAACTAAACTATCTTTTTTTAATAAAAGTGCGTTATGTCGAAACAATTTCAACCGTAAATAACAATATTTGAATAGATTCGGTAGATATTCATAAATTCAAATAAGAATTCTTCCATACAAAACAGGGAGAGAGAAAGAAAAAAGAAGAAACCGAATTTATTCTTCGGAATAAAATCAAAGAAAACAATAAACTTTAGTTTAGAATTTGAATAAGATATTTTCCTCCGGAAATGTATAAACTTGAAAGTCAAAATTTTCATGATAGAAACTTCATTCATTCTTATTATTCTTCCCTTTAGGAAACTTCCGATAAAAACTGAAGTTATAAGACTTTAATTCGTATAAGTTATGAGCAGAGTGGAATGAACATTTCGGCATTTACAGCACTGATCTCTAACTGTAACTTCTGGATAGGGCAAGACATTTTGTTGACTTGAAGCCGATATGGAGGCCGCCATGGCGGGGCACACTTTTCTTGATACCGCAATATTTCGTATATTTTTCATGTTAAAATACGCCGACATATATTATTTTTGGGTAAGTTTTTTTTATTTTATTTTTAAACCCATTTTAAATGTAATCTGCTATTAAAATTGGAAGTCATTTGCAAGTCAAAGTAGAAGTAGTTAAAAAGCAAGAGCAAAAACTATATGTTTGGCAATATAAAAATTAATTCTATAAGAAGAAAATATAATATTTATATATATTTAATACTTCTACAATGCTTTGGTAATAAAAAACACCACTAAATAATTTTTTTTTAAATATTGGGGCACAGTATGGCAGCTTTCAATTGGTTTCAACGCGCCCGTAGAGGAAACAAAGTTTGAGCCTTCCAGCAGTCACAGTTAGAGTTCAGTGATTTACAGTTGCGCTATTACAAACTTTCTGTAATCGAACGTCTGCCATGTTTAAAAATACTTTTGAATAAGTGTGGTGGATTTCAAGGAGGATTGGTTTGGTTTGGTTAATTAACGCGCACTAAAGCTGCACAATGGGCTATTGGCGACGTTTCGAGGTATATCTTCGATTTCGAGGAAAGACCCGGGAACACATGCACATTCACACACACATTCACAAGGAAGAAAGAAGAAGGTGGAGGTGCGATTAAGTTCAAACCGGTTTGCCATGTGAAGTAAGCAATTACTTAAAAAGTAGGTACTGGCGAAGTATTTGGCGCAATTCCAAAACACTACTTTGCACCAGTATGTGCACTGTTAAAAATGGTTACTCAAAATAAGTAAATTGTACTCATTTTTGATCATATTCGATGCTTATCATAGCTCCGAACTTCAAGCATGGATCCTTCATAGTAGATAAAACATATCTTTGTAATCTCGCTAACATCAAAGTGAGGCCAACAAGTATAGCCTCAGACACGTGGTTAATTACGTCATTCCATTCATAAATTTTCACTGTTACACATTTCCCAATTCATCAGCCAATCAAAAGTATTTTTTAATTCATAATTTTGAAAAGAAGTCACGTGTCTGAGGCCATTCGGGCTGAGATGTTGGTTTCACGATGATGACATCATATTCGCTCTACTACAGTCCATTCATGCTCGAAGGTATGTGCACTGTTAAAACTGGTTACTCAAAAATAAGTAAATTGTACTCATTTTTGATCATATTCGATGCTTATCTTAGCTCCGAATACATAAATTTCAATTTTGAAAAAGGTATTTACTCAAAAATAAATACAATGGGTAAAAATTAATAAAAAGAGCAGATCCAAGCCTACAGAGGCTGAATTCATAAATCAGTTTCAATAAATAGCAACAATTACAACTAAGACTTACCGGGAATCGAAACAAGGCCCTCTGGGATCACAGCCCAGTTTTTTATCCGTTGTGCTACCAGGTCCGAATATTCTTTCTCTAATAAAACAATAATTCCAAGCTTTTTTTTGGAACATTTTACTAAAAATTCCATGATCTGCAATAATAGAACATTTTCAAAAGTAACAACGGTCCGTGTATCACTTTTACATTTTTTCAAAACATTTTATTAAAAATTCTAAAAAAATAATTCTGTAATAAAAAGACATTTTTCAATACATGACATCGGTCAGGATACAACTTTTTTTTCCGAACGTTTTAATAAATAATGCATTAAATTTTTCTCTAATAAAAGAATATTTTTTACCCAATAAAAATATAATTCAAAACTTGTTTTTGAACATTTTACTAAAAATTCCATGAAATTTGTCTGCAATAATTGAACATTTTTAAAGTAACACCAGTCCGTGTATCACTTTTGCATTTTTTAAAAACATGTTCTTAAAAAAATTCTGTAAAAAAAGAACATTTTTAAAAGTGACACCAGTCACGATATAACTAAAAAAAAATTATAAAATCATTTCAATAAAAATACCATAAACTTTTTCTCTAATAAAAGAACATTTTTAAAATTAACCCCGCTTCGTATGTATCAATTTAAAAAAAATTTCGCACATTTTATTAAAAATTCCATACAAAACTTTCGTCTTAAAAAAAATTATTTAAAAGTACCATCTAGAGCTTTCGATTTTTTTTCAAACGTTTTATAAAAAAAAATGCGGGAAAATATTCTAATATAATAAAAGAACATTTTAAAAACTGATTCTGGGTTAACTGCCGATGGAATATTCTATTCTTCGTATACGAAAATGTCATCGCCATTCCTATTCTCCCACGAGACAAAACATTCGAAGCCGAAATCATTAGTGGGCGTAAATGGACGGCTTTGATATCGAATAATGAGTATCGTTGCTAAAAGTGCCATCTCAGGGTATTTCGTGGAATGGCATTATTTCGCATTTGAGTGGGAGAAAATGAAGTAATGTCCTTTTATTAGAAGTAATGCCCTCGATTCAAAGAGATTTGAAGAATATGAGATAATGGGATTTGTTTATGTCAGTTCTTTGCAAATATAGTTTAATTATAGTTTAGCCCTTGAAAGGATTAGAGGTTGTGAAAAGAAACACTATTAAAAATAGGTACTCGAAAATAAGTAAAATGTACTCATTGTTGAGTACATTCGATGCTTAAAATAGCTCAGAATACATAAGTTTCATTTTTAAAGAAGACATGTACTCAAAAATGAGTACAATCTGTAAAAATGAATAAAAGATCAGATGCTTATCTACATAGGTTACTTTCATGAATCACTTTCAATAAATATCAACAATCACAACCATGACTTACCGATAATCGAACACAGATCCTCAGGCACTGTAGTTAATTGCCTTATCCGGTAAGCTAACAGGGCACCGTAAAGATGTTATAAACAGAAGAAATGTTAAAAAGACGTGCCAAAAGAAGGAGATGTAAGATAATTAAGTCGTAATAACTCAGTTTCCACTTAAGCAATCGACATCAAATAACGTGGAAAACCATCTTCTGAACAACTATTTTAAGTTTGTCTGGTCGCTTTGCTATGATGGATTGAAAAGAAACTGAGATTAGTAATAATAAATCCACACTGCTCATTTTTAAGAAAGTATGGTTACTTAAATTTGAATACGCTATCGCTCATTTAAGATGCAGTTGTACTTAAAGAAAAACGAGTACGTCCATGTACTCATTTTTAAGCACATTTTATTTTACTGTGAAGGTTTCGGCCGTTTAGTTATTCTACCAAATATATCTATTTACTTGAATAGCATTTACTTCATAGTGTTCTCTCATTGTATTCTTGGCAGACAGCGGCTGTTTCCTTTATATTTTTCGCGAAAGTATTTCTTTTATCATCGATAATCGGTTGGTATTAATCACAATCGATTAAACGTCAACAGCGGAAAAAATTGATAATCATAGACTTTCTTTCCAATGAACAGATTCAAATATATCGATATTGCTTTCAGAGAATGAAAATAACAAAATGTGTTAAATAATTCAAATGAATTATTGTACAACGTCTTGTTATTTTATTATATTAGTTATTAGTTATACCACTACATTTTTCAAAAGAACTGTTTTCATTGTTTCTGTTTTTAAATAAGCATACACTGTTTAAAAAAATTTTACTTAAAAATGAGTACCTGAAGCTACTTAATTTTCTTTGAGTACAATTGCATCCTAAATGAGCGATGACGTACTCAAGTTTTAAGTAGCCGTACTTTATCAAAAATGAGCAGTGTGATTTAATATTGCTAATCTCATATTCTGTTCAAGCCATCTTAACTAAGCGACCTGGCAAACTTAAAATAGGTGTTCAGAAGATGGTTTTTCACATAATTTGATGTCGATTGCTAAAATGGAAACTGAGTTATTACAGCTCAATTATTTTACTTCCCATTCTTTTGACACACCTATTTAACATTTCTACTGTTTTAAACTTCTTCACATCGCCCTTGTAGTACAAAGGATAAGGTACTGGACTGCGGTGCCTTAGGATATGGGTTCGATTCCCGGTAAGTCTTAGTTGTAGTTGATGATATTTATTGAAAGTGATTTATGAAGGCAGTCTATGTAGGCAATAAACTGCTCTTTTATTCATATTACTCATTTTTGAGTACATGTTTGTTTCAAAAATGAAACTTATGTATTCGGAGTAATGATAAGCTCTGGCTAAATGTTCGTTGTGGTCATATACAAGGTATAGTATGTCCAATGGTAAATAGTTAACTCTTTCAAATTCGTATGTTGATTCTCTGAAACCAGATTCTCTGAAACCAGTTAAAAAGACTTGTACTCAAAACTGAGTGCAATGGGTAAAAATGTGTACAATGAGTATATGTTTGCATACATCGGCTGCCTCATAAATCACTTTCAATAAATATTAACAATTACAACCAAAGTCCAACAGGGAATCGAACCCAGATCCTCAGGAAAGTAATCCACAGTGCATTTATACGTTAAACTATCAGAGCGAGGCATTAAGAAGCTTTACACAGAAGAAATGTTAAAAAGATGTGCCAAAGGAATGACAAATAAGATAATGAGTTATTACAACTCTATTTCTATTTAAGCAATCGACATCAAATAATGTAGAAAACCATGTTTGAAGAACTATTTTTATCTGGTCAGGTTTTATTAAGATCGCTTGAAAAAAAAGCTAAGATTAGCAAAAATCACATAGCTCATTTTTAAGAAAGTACGATTACTGAAATTCGAGTACGTCATCGCTCATTTACGATGCAAGAATACTTGAAACGGGTAGGAGGGAAAAACAATTAGGTTCATGTACTCATTTTTAAGTAAATTTTTTTCAGTAAAATGATCCAATATTTTTACATTGCTTATTTCTCTCCACGCGTTTCATTAAAGGAGCTCAGATCCATATTCATTTATACACTGAGCCCCAGTTGCTCAGTTGGTAAGGCGTTCATCTACTAATCAGAGGATTGGTGGTTCGAATCCGTGAAATGGACTTGACATAGAAAAGTAAAAAAGTAGTGATCTTGCGATCGGAGGGTTGCCAGCTTCGCTACAAAAATACTAGAAAGTCGTCCAGAATATCCAACAAATTATACTGGCGTGTATACGAGACTGGTGCACGATACATCTGATCGGGGTCCAAAGTCCCGATGTCTATTGAAGGCGTTAGGTGCCAGTTCAGGTGTTTCCTCGTCATCTGACCATGGTTCTAAAATAACGAGGTGCATGTATGAATGTGTGTGTGAATGTGTATGTGTTACCGGGTCTTTCCTTCGAGATTGACCCCGAACCGTCGCCAATAGCCCACTGTGCAGCTCTAGTGCGACGTTAATTAACAAACCAAAACCAATCATTTATACACTTGCACTTTTCCCTCAAAAACGGTAAGAAAACGAATATTTTAAGACTATTCACATTGGAAGTCTTCCAAGTCCAAAGTAAAATAATTTTATCTTACAAAAACTTAAGGGTCCTTTTGCAGGTAAAATGTTTCGTTTACAGAAAGTCTTCATAACCATTTAAATACGGCAAAATCCTTAGGTAGCACTTTAATAGATAGACACTTTTAACATTAGTCATATTTAATTGCGCTTGTCCTTTTTTTGCTCTTGATGAAAGTGCTACTTTGGCATCAGGTACAAAGAAGTTACTGGTGGTGGCTTAGCGCCAAACGCAAAAACCGAGATTGCTTTAAAATAAGAAATCCTTTATTCTATGATCCGAATACCATAAAACTTAGATGCTAAATGGCTGAGACTTTAAATTAATAGGAGATAAGTTCAAAAGAGAATCATTGCGATATTTGTATTGTTTCGAATAAGAATTAAAATAAATTAAAAATCCAAAAATTTACATTTACCCATAGAGTAATGATACAAATAGAGGAATAAAAATGCTGATTTCCATGTGTCCATCATTGAAACCACGTGATATGTGGAAATGCAATTCATTCATGTGCCAATATTACTTGGCAGGCCTTGGCGACTTTAAGAACTAAACGAGATCGAAGTATTGTACTGTGGTTTTGTGTTTAATTTTGTATTTAAATATCGTTTTTTTTCAACGAGTGGCACAATTTAAGGGTGTTTAACAGATATATTAAGGAGATTTTTCTTACTTTGTAGTTTTGAAATAATTGCATTACGTTTTTATGTAAAAAAATTACCATAAGGGAAGTTCTTTTAATTGTTATTTTGTATATTTCAATAAGAAAATATGAACAATAAAACCTGAGAAATATAAAGAGTTTCGCTTCTTCAAGTATTGAACAATTTTCAAAATATTTTCGTTCGTTAATGAAGAGGAAATATTTAGCGGATATTGTTTGAAAATAAGTAAATACGTACATATATGTTAAAAAGTTGAATACGGACAGAACGCCTTATCACCAAAAGAGAAGAAAGTGCGCCAAATTTGAAACTCCTGCAGATGTCTGAACGCCAAATGTGGCAGCGCTAACCACGTGATGTGAGTTTTTCTTTTCAATGTTGACACCGCGGCCTTACGAGAGTCTGGTATTGAAGGCGCTCTCTATTTAATACTACAACTCTCTGCATTTACCCAAAAAGCACGAAAATCAGAATCGAGTTTCCTACAATATACAGTTGTTTCACTCACTGATATCGAACTGTAACTTCTGGATTGGGCAAAGCTTTTTGTGGACTTGAAGCCAATTGAAGGGGTAACAATTATAACCCACCTATTCATCGCTACCGAAATATTTCGCATAGTTTTCATGTTAAAATACACCGACGCGTGTATTGCTTTTGGGTGAGTTTTTATTTCTTTTGAAACCCATTTTAAATGCAATCTGCTATTAAAATAGAAAGTCATTTGCAAGTCAAATTCGACGTGGTTAAAAAGCAAGAGCAAAAACTAATTCTTTGGCAATATAAAAACTATTTCTATAAGAAGAAGATATAATAATTTAATACATTTAATATTTCTTCAATGCTATGGTACTAAAAAAAACACCACTAAATAACTTTTTTTTTTAAATGGGGTACAGTATGGTTGCTTTCAAATGCCTTCAACGTGCCCATAGAGGAAACAAGTTTTGAGTCTTCCAGAAGTTACAGTTAGAGTTCAGTGTTTTCACTATGTAAATGACTTAATAAGTATAACTACTCTTGAGTAGAGTGATCACAAACTGTTGGGTTATTGTCATTGTTTGTCTGTTTAACTACACATAATAAACCATTCTCTTTACTATATTTTTAGAGTTTTTATTTTACCGCTAAAGCTAATGGGTTTGTCAGCTTTTTTATAGGTAATATTAAACAGTTCTCTCGAAAGTATAGATTTGTTGAACGCATGTTCCAATGTAGTGTTCCGTTTTGAGGTGTAATTTAAGTTTCATCTTAATACAAGTAAGGCAATTTCTAATCTTCCGTCGGGTCTCCGTGGCCGAGCGGTTAAAGGCGTCAGCTAGGAATACGAAGGTTCTCGGTTCGATGCCAGGCGATGGACTTGACAAAGAAAAGTCAAAAGTAGTGATTTTGTGATCGGAGGGTTGCCAGCATCACTACAAAATACAAGAAAAGTCGTCCAGAACATCCGCAAAAATGAACGGCGTGTATACGGGGCTGGTGCACGATAAATCTGATCGGGGTCCAAAGTCTCGACGTCTATTGAAGGCATTGGGTGCCAGTTCAGATGTTTCTCGTCATCTGACCAGGGTTCAAAAATACGAGGCATCGTTCCCGGGTCTTTCCTACGAGATAGGCCCCGAACCGTCGCCAATAGCCCACTGTGCAACTCTAGTGTGACGTTAATTAATAAAACCAAAACCAATCTTCCGTCGCTTTCATTTGCTAATAATATTAATTTTCTTGAGGCATAAATTTTCCCAACTCGGGGATTTTTAAAACTCGAAATTCCCAACTTTTAAGGTTTCAAGATTGCTGAGCAAATTGACTTGTTTAAAATGTAATCGCAATGTTTTGGGCAAATATAATATTTTATTATGCCAACACAGCTAAACGTGATATAGCCAAACAATGTTAATCGCCCAACAGTTGGTAAATGACTACCTTATTGTATATTATTGGGGTACTCACATGACAATAGCCCAATTGCGGCCGAAGGGAGCCGGGTTACCATATTCTCAAAGAAGAACGTAATTGTTTATCGCCCAGGCAAAAGGTTGCCATGGGCCGCAAATGGAACTTTCCGACTCACATACCTATTAAGAAACGGGATACTTCACATAAATAGTTCTCCAGTACACTTTTAAAAATAGGTACTCACAAAAAAGTAATATGTACTCATTTTTTATTTTACAGTCGATGCTTAACATAGCTCTCCGAATACGTAAGTTTCATTTTTGAAAAAGACATGTACTCAAAAATGAGTATAAAAATTAACAAAAAGAGCAGATGCTTGCCTACATAGGCTGCTTTCATAAAGAACTTTCAATAAACATAGACCATTACAACCAAGACTTAACGAGAATCAAATCCTGACCTTTAGACACCTCGCCCCAATGGCTTATCCGGTGTACAACCAGAAAGACGTGAAGAAGTTTTAAACAGAAGAAATGTTAAAAAGGTGTGCCAAATGAATGGGAAGTAAGATAACTGAACTGTAATTACTCAAATTTCATTTAAACAATCGACATAAAATATAATGTGGAAGACCTTCCATCTTCTGAACAGCTATTTTAAGTTTGCCAGATCGCTTTGTTAAAATGGCCACAATCTGAGATTAGCAACATTAAATCACACTGCTTGTTTTTGAGACAGTACGATTACTTAAATACCTTATTCATCTCTCAGAAAAAAAAATATTCGTATCTCGCTTCCAATTCAATTCACCTTGCATTGAGACCGTCGCCAATAGCCCACTGTGAAGCTCTAGAGTGACATTAATTAATCAAACCAAACCTTGCATTGAGGAGCGCAAACTGTGCAGAGTTAAAAGAGCATTTGGAATCAATAATCCCAGCGATTAATTTCGTTAATGTGAGATCCACTTTATGTATAGTTCATTAATTGCATTATTTTATTTAGAAAGCTATGGGGGAGTGACACGCCGAGAAGAAGACCGCTGTTCGAACGGAACATGGAGAAAAATCCGCGACGCCGAAGAAGTTCCGTAGGATTAGCATGGAACTTCAGTTCCTGTAATATAATTTTAAGTTTTTTTCATTAAATAATACCTCAATATAGAAACATTTACTTCATACACTGAGATAGATTATACTCATCGTTTATAAAGCATTTTTTTGTGTTGAAATAAAAGTATTTTTCCGTAGTATGTTGTAATTCTAATTATTAGCAATTATATACAGATATAATATAAGTATTTCTGTATTTAAGTTTATTGATATATAGAATAAAAATATTACTTATTTGGGATAAAACAAATATTTTAAACAAACTTTCCCATAATGGGGGAGTTTCACGCCGAGAAGAAGACCGCTGTTCCAACGGAACAAGGAGAAAGTTTCGCGACGCCGAAGAAGTTCCGTAAGGTTAGCATGGAGCTTTAGCTCCTGTACTATAATTTTAAGTTTTAGTCTATTAATAATTCCTCAATATAGAAATATTTACTACATACACTGAGATAGATTGTAGTCATCGTTTATCAAGTATAATTGAAATAAAAGTATTTTTCCGTATTTTGTTGTAATTCTAATTATATACAGATATAATATAAGTATTTCTGTATTTAACTTTATTGATATATAGAATAAAAATATTACTTATTTAGGAAAAAAAAATATTTTAAACAAACTTTCCCATAATTGCAAACGTAGCAGACTAAACAAGCAAAAGCAAAGTTGTCTGCTGTAGGGAAGAAATGGAAACTAGTAATGAGTTACCATCATCGTGTATGTGTTCCCGGGTCTTTCCTTCGAGATTGACCCCGAACCGTCGCCAATAGCCCACTGTGCAGCTCTAGTGCGACGTTAATTAACAAAACAAAATCATCATCGTGAAACTCCCGCATTATAAAACAAACTATATTAAATTCAATCAATATAGCAATCGTAAAGTACATTAAAACTTTACTAATGATTTTTTCGTGGATTTTCTTTTATATCAAATTTAAATTATGCCAGTAATTGAGAAATTTATTATAAGAAAGGTTTTATAAACCAATTACATTAAATTAAATTCCGAAACCCTTTTAACCAAATAGAATGATAAAAGTTTCTATATCTACTTCATAAAGAATTCGCCATTACGGAACAAAATCTATTTTACTACCAAGCACACTGATCTCGTTTCCCAATAATTAAATTTCCTGCAAAATTAGAGTGCCTGACTCGCGTTAATTGAGAATTTGCTTTAAAATTGCCTTCGTTTCGCTTACTAGTTTCCATCAGAACTGATCACAATTCCGATCAATAAGTTTTCTCCCAAACTCCGTTCATTCTGCGTACATAAGTTGGAGTGGTTCATGCATTATTTAAAGAACTTATGCAAATCCAATGTATAATTTTGGGACCAAAATGGTAGAAATGTTTAGCTGGGTTTCTTGAAGAAGTCTCTGTGGAGCCATATCATGTACGTTTCTTTATGCTGTTATGAACTTAATTTGTATTTTATTTGCTTTTATACTTTAGCTTGTCAAAATAATGCTTTGGTTTGGTTAATTAACGTCGTACTCAGTGCCGTTACAACAAAAAATATTTTGGGGGGGTTGAAACAAGAAATTTCCCAACTTAACGATTCGAAATTCTCAACTCAACTATTTGAAATTCCCAACTCAACAGTGCTGAAAATTCCCAGTTCCAACTTATTAATATTTTTCATCTTTTTTATATATAGTTTAGGTAATGTTAAAAAGTTCTCTCACAAGCATTCGTTTGTTGCACCCATATTCCAATGCAGTGTCCGTTCTGAGGTCTAATTTAAATGTAATTTTAAAAGTTGGGCAATTTCTAATCTTCCTTATAGCTTTAATTTGTTAATAATAGGTTTTTAAAAGTTGAAATTCACAACTTTCAGTGTTTCCAGATTATTGGGGGTACAAAAAATTAAGTCAAATGTGCTTTTTGAGTACATTCGATGCGTATTATGGCTCTGAATACATAAGTTTCAATGTTGAAAAATACATGTACTCAGAAATCAGTACAATGGGCAGATGCTAGCCTACATATTTTACCTTCATAAATCACTTTAAATAAATATCGACAATCACAACCAAGACTTACCGGGAATCGAACTGAGATCGATCTCTGGACTGAGACTTACCGGGAATCGGCCGCTCAGTCCAGAGCCTTATCCGTTAAAGTAACCAGGGCGACTTCAATAAGTTATAAACAGAAGAAATTTTCAAAAGGTGTGCTAAAAGATTGGGAAGTAAGAGAATTGAGTTGTAATGACTCAGTTTCCATTTAAGCAATCAACATAAAAAAAATGTGGAAAACTATCTTCTGAACAACTATTTTAAGTTTTTCAGAGTTGAGATTAGCAATATTGAACCACACTACTCATTTCTGAGAAAGTGCAATTACTTAAATTTGAGTACGTCATAGCTCATTTACGATGCAATTGTACTCAAAGAAAAACGAGTATGTTCATGTACTCGTTTTTAAGTACCATTTTCTACAGTGCGTTTTCGGCTTTGACAGCGTCAATATTCGCCTTTTCGGTGATTTATGGAACTAAAAACAAAAATTTACGGGAAATCTTCTCCCTCGCGCTGTTTAAAAATTGGTATCAAAACCACGATGTCCTGCCCATAAACTTTCTTTTCACAACCTCCAAATCTTTCAAACACAAAACTACATTTAAAATATATTTTCAAAGAACTAACTTAAACAAAGCCCATTAACTCATATTCTTCGATCCTCTTTGATTGGAGGGCATTACTTCTAATTAGGGCGCAAAATACCCTGAGATGGCACTTTTAGTAACAATACGCATTATTCGATATCAAAGACGTCCATTTACGCCCACTAATGATTTCGGCTTCGAATGTTTTGTCTCGTGGGAGAATAGGAATGGCGATGACATTTTGATATACGAATAGGAATAGAATATTCCGTCGGAAGTTAACCCAAAATCACCTTTTAGAATGTTCTTTTATTATATTAGAATATTCTCATGGATTTTTTTATTAAATGTTCGGAAAAAAAATTAAAGTGATTCGCGATACTTTGAAAAAAAGTTTTTTTTAATACAGAAAATTTTTATGGAATTTTAATTAAAATGGGCAAAATTTTTTAAAAGTGATGCAAAGAGCGGTGTTATTTTTAAAAATGTTCTTTTATTAAAGGAAAAATTTTATGAAATTTTTATTAAAATGTTCTAAAAAAAATTTAAGTTATATCGGGACTGGTATCATGTTTAAAAATGCGCTTTTATTACAGAATTATTTTTTTAGAATTTTTAATAAAATGTTTTTTAAAAATCTAAAAGTGATACACGGACCGGGGTTAATTTTAAAAATGTTCTATTATTGCAGAAAAATGTCATGGAATATTTAGTCAAATGTTCAAAAAAAAGTTTGGAATTATTCTTTTATTAGATAAAAAATATTATTTTATTATAAAAGAATTTAATGGAATTTTTACTAAAATATTAGGGGAAACAATGTAAGTTATATTGGGACTGGTATGTTTAAAAATGCCCTTTTATTACAGAATTATTTTTTTTAGAATTTTTAATAAAATATCTTTTTTAAATGTAAAAGTGATACACGGACCGGAGTTAATTTTAAAAATGTTCTATTATTGCAGAAAAATGTCAGGGACTATTTAGTCAAATGTTCAAAAAAAAGTTTGGAATTATTTTTTTATTAGATAAAAAATATTATTTTATTAGATAAAAAATATTATTTTATTAGATAAAAAATATTATTTTATTAGATAAAAAATATTCTTTTATTACGACAGAATTTAATGGAAGTTATATTTTGACTGGTATCATATTTAAAATCCTTTCAGGCCTTTTATTACAGAATTATTTTTTTAAAATTTTTAATAAATAGTTTTTTAAAAATGTAAAAATGATACACGGACCGGTGTTACAGAACACGGACCGGTTGCAGAAAAATGTCAGGAAATTTTTAGTAAAATGTTCAAAAAAAAGTTTGGAATTATCTTTTATTAGAGAATATATATATATATATATATATATATATAATATAATATAATACCAGAAATAAAATGTTTTTAAAAAATGTTTGAGTGATACACGGACCAGTGTAACTTTTAAAAATGTTCTTTTATTACAGAAAAATTTCATGGAATATTTAGTAAAATGTTCAAAACAAAAGTTTAGAACCCAAAAACGGTAATTGAGAATAAAATTTTACCGTGTTTTTGATGCAACGAAACAAATAGTAGTGGGATTCAAATAGACTAACTATTTTTTATATTGAGCTAATATGCCTTACACTGAAAGTTTTATACATTTCGATTCTGTACTTGATATTTTTTTCTCAAATACAACGCCTCCCTTTTATCAATACATTTGTAATTCATTAATTTATCCTTTCTGAACCATTTTTTAAGAGAGCATTTGGAGATCTACCATACACCCCAAATTTAGTCTCGAGAGCGACGTTCACCCGAGGCGCAGCTCGGCAGTACGATTGTCGATCTAAGCGGAAGTTGTCGCGTTTTAGAGGGCTATTTCTGTCATAGAATATATAGAATCCATCGAAATCAAACTGGTGCTCATTGGGAGTTATATGGCTTACAAATGTAAATTTTTTTACAAAAATGTGACGGTCGCACAATTATAACCCTACCGCGTTCGACACGTAGATTCCAGAAATTGCGTGAAAGGACCTGAGCAGCAGACGAATTCTCACCCACAAATTTTGATCACGATGTAGTGTGTTTCTTTATAACAGTCTTTTTAAAAGCAAGTTGAAATCCACCCTTTTGAGAAAATCGGATTTTTATTTATTATCATCCACAGCCTCTTAATTTTGAACCATGATCAGGCTGGATAATACCTGAGTTAGCACCCCACGCAACAACAGTTGACATGAACCATCAAATAATGCGATATTAATTCCATGTGTTTCCACATACATTGAAACACACATAACTAAAGCCACGTGAATGTGCGAGACGTTTCATGATGGAAACTTTCTAGTAGTTTCTATTTCTTCCCTACAGCAAACAACTTTGCTTTTGTTTGTTTAGTCGCTACGCTTGCGATTATAGGAAATTTTGTTTATAATTATTTCAACGTAAAAAAATGGTTCATTAACGATGAGTACGCAATCTATCTCAGTGTATGAAGTAAATATTTCTATATTGAGGTATTATTTAATCACGAAAACTTAAAATTGTAGTACAGGAACTGAAGCTCCATGTTAATCCTACGGAACTTCTTCGGCGTGCTGATTTTTCTCCATGTTTCATTGGAACTTTGGTCTTTTTCTTCTTGGCGTGAAATTCCCCCCATAGAGCCAATAAACTCACAGCTCTTCTAACCAGGCCATTTAGGTCTTTCGTTGTTTAGGCTTCTTCTGAAACTTCTTTTGAAAACAACTAAACTCTTTCTCGAGATGTAAATATTTTTTATTAATCGTCAATCAAAATGTGAATTAAATTGACGTTAAATTATAAGAATTTTCAGCTCAGATAAATTTTAGTAGATATTTACATTAAGCTAACTGTGAACAAGATTATAAACAAATGTTCATCTTTAGTTACCATATAAATTTTCTTCACAAGATCGAACGTAGGGAGGACGTTTAAGTTTGAATTGTCAATAAAACAACTAAATTTATGGTGTCCAGTGTAAATTATGCAATGAGAAATCTCAAATGTTCATTAATATGCCGCTCTTTCGACGAAAAACAGGTACCATATATGCTACTTTATCTTTTGATTCGGACACTTGTTTAAGAACTATATAAAAGGTCATTGATTCTTAAAAAATTGACATCTCAATGTTTTTATTATGTTGTAATGGTTTTGAAAGATTTCTTAGCTAAATCTAATAACTAATATTGCCTTATAAATAACAATATATGGCATTCTCTGCTCTACTGATACCAGAACTATTGTCAAACTTGCTAACTACTAGTGATTAATAGTATATAGTAACTTGTTAAAAGTAGTTATGTTATTACTAAGCTGCACTTGGTATTTTGGGGGAAATATGGTGACATTGAGATTTTTGTATAGGTGTTTGTTTTGCAAGTGTATAATGGCAAACACACTAATACCTTATTCTTTTTTTATTATTATTAGAATTTTCTATTATTGTTTTGTGCCAAAAATAGTATATTGTTTCGAGTAAGAATGCAGTAAATGGTAACTATTGATGTCTTTTGTATATATTTGGTGATAAAACTTTGTTTTGGTGAAAATCAAATAACACCTCCTTTTTCTTCATTACATGTCAATCGGTTATATGGTCAAAAAATATACATACCAGCCCAAAACATTTTTGCTTGCTGCAATGGTACTTTTTCTGCCAATAATAGTATCTTCTTTTGTGACTAAAACCATGTCTGTTAACATCTTTTTTTCCTTTTAACGTATTGACTAATTTTTTAATAATACTTTAAATGTGTAAATATAAATGACAATATATTTGATAGACAATGAAATCAAAAGGAAACATTAAATTAGGTTTTAAAAAATTTGATAAATTTATTTTAATTTTTAAGCTTTGTAATGTAGACATTGCCACACCATAAGTTTTTAATAGGCTATTACAAGTATGCATAACGATTAATTCTTATTAAAATATTGTGTAAGGCTATGCCTATGCAATAATTATTGCATGACCCCCCCCCCCCCCACACACACACACACATTCATTGTAACTACTCATAGATGACACTCCGTTAAAAATATTCTTCCCATAGATGGCAGCACTACCAACGGCTTGTTTAGAAACTATTTTTTTTATTTAATATTGAGGAAATATATGATTTGTCACTATCCCGCAAAATCTCCATTTTTTTGTAAATATAATCACACTTTAAGATCTGTTGCGTGTGAGATCTGCAAAAGGGATCTTTGCTACTGAATAATTCTTCCCATAGATGGCGGCACTACGAAAGGCTCATTTAAAAACTGTTTAGAAACTAATTATTTATTTATTTTTTATTTAATATTGATAAAAAATATTATTTGTCACTGTTCCACAAATTCTCCAGTTTTTTTATACTTCACATGTTAAGATCCGTTGTGTGTGAGACCCGCAAAAGGGATCTTTACTACTGAAATATTCTTCCCATAGATGGCAGCACTACCAATGGCTCATTTAAAAACTGTTTAGAAACTAATTATTTATTTATTTTTAATTTAATATTGCGAAAAAATATTATTTGTCACTGTTCCGCAAAATCCCCATTTTTTTTAAACATGTTAAAAACCATTGCGTGTGAGACCCGCAAAAGGGATCTTTACTAACTGAAATAGTATATATAATTTCGAATATCCTTGTGTGTTTCCAGCTCCACCCTTGCCTCGAACCAGTTCAATCTCCGTGTATGGCCAAGGGAGAGCCCAAGCTCTGCAGAAATCCAAGTATGCTGACAAACTGTCAGCCTCCACTTCCAATCTCAGTATTGATTTGGATGACAGACCCCATCCACTGGCCTTTGGTGAGTTCCCCCACATTGCAACATTACTTACCCATTCTACACGTACTAGATAAGCATGTGCAAGCTTTTGCAGACGGCTCTTTAATTGGAATTAATGATATACCCGTTACTCCTACTTGGACGTGATTGATCACTGTAACCTGACTGATAGAGTACCTGCATATCATGCATACACCCTCGGTTCGTTTCCGAGTGACAGCCAACGGCATAGCACTAAATTGGTGACTGCAGGTCAACCAACCTTTGAACAAACACTTGGGACATCAAATCAATGATATTCAATATACAATATTCGTGATTACTTTTGTGCATGAAATTTGAAATAATGCTTTTGTAAATAATTTAATTTCATTCTTAGTACCAGACATTAAAAAATTGTCGCATTAAAAGCTTGCTGTGTGATGTAAACAAACTCCCAGTTGCACTGAAATTCATAGAGGTAAGAATATGAAAGGAGAAGGCATATTCTATCATCCACCAATCAGGCAATTGAAGTAACTGTAAAGTGAGGCAGGGTATAGTTTATGGGTGTCCGCCATATTGGTTTGACTGGAGATAGCGAAACAATTCTTCTCAAGTGGTGCTTTTTGGCCGGACGTCAAAGCGTACTGAAAGTTTTTTATTTTTTTTAATATGCAAATATTTCTAGCAAGTAAATTTAAGCTAAAAATATTTATTGTTCTTTTTTAAACTTTGAAGGCAAAATAGGAATAGGAAACTTTTTCTTTTAGAATGTTAACATGTAATAACATGTTCTTAAAAGTGCTAAAACTTCTATTTAATATGAGTTTTATTTCAATAACAGACTACATCAATCGTCATTAAAATATTGCTAAATTATTGATTTCCCAATGAAGGACAAACTTTGAAAACACAAGATAACAAGATCACTTTTGAGAGGTGTTATTCGAAAACACTCATTTTGAAAAATCCTTTACTTCAGATTTTTATAAACTTGCATTAATAAAAATACTTATATTTTTCATTTAACTAAATTATGAAAACAAATTGGCTACAAGAAAATTGTCAGAATATGTTTACCCATATAAGCACACCAAAAATATTTCAGATGTTCCGCTCACACACATGAAACTATTATAGCAATGCGAACAAGCATGATTGTATTATTCAAAGCAAGATGTCGGTGTGATTACAGTGAAAGCCTCAATTTTGCAAGTAGATGCCAACTCTTTTCCTATTCTTTCTTCTATGTTGAAATGTGTATGCATTCAATTCCGCCATCGCACAACATAAAAATATCGGATTAAGGTTGCCATTTTCGTTAGATTATTGCCACTTGGCAAATGACCCGAAATTTTTCGAGAAAAGTCTTTATACTACTTCTATACCTTTGTCATTTTAGATGTCATTTTATATTATAATTTTCAAAAAATTAAATTATTTCCTCAGATCAAATTTTTTCTTATAGTTTTATGTAAATGAAGTATGCATTGATCAAATACTATAAAAAAAATATTATAGTGTGTAATCAAAACATTTAAATCTGTAATTATAAATAAATATTATATGTTTGCACAGTTCCAGCATATTTTCATAATGTCTTTAAAAATTGCCATGTTTTTATAAAGTGAATGTTACAATCTTAAAAATTCATAAATAATTCAAACAAATACAATACAAATAATGTAGACCAACTACAGGCTCTAGACCCAGCAAGGTTGGTCCTGTCAATCCATCATCCTCACGATTCCCCAATTCCCATCCAATTGCTTTTTAAAACTACCCACTCCCAAAGAATTAACAACATACTCAGGCAAACTATTCCATTTGTCTATAACCCTATTAAAAAAATAATACTTTCTAACATCCCGATTAAGCTGTGATTTGTATAATCTGAATCCATGACCTCTAGTCACATTGGCAATATTAAATTCCAATCACTTCACATACCCAATTTGATAAATTTGAATAACTGAATAAGATCCCCTCTAATCCTTCTCTCCTCGAGTGTATACATATTTAGAGTTCTAAGCCTTTGTCCATAATTCATTCCCGAAGTACCCTGAATCATTTTTGTAGCTCTATGTTGAACCCATTCTAATAATTTCTTTTCTTATTCTTCCCCATCCTTTCTTATTCCAGCCGAAGCCACATTCGATCCAGCACTGCCAATCAAGACAAAATCCAGACTCTCAAAGGACATTTTAGAAATCCTGTGCGACAATGCAGCCTTGGCGTACTTCATCCAATACATGGACGCTCGCAAGGCAAAGCACCTCGTTAAATTCTGGCTCGAGACCGAGAGCTTCCGAATATCCTCCGAGACGAAACAGAAGATTCTCGAGACAACACCCCTTACAGACTCCAACTTAACCACATCCAGCAGCTATGCAATGGACAAGTGCGATGACGTCTTCCAAAGCTCTAGTCAAACTCAAAACTCGGATTCTCAAAGTGGGTCGACGTTGAACGATTACGACAATTTTAACGCGGTGCCTCCTGTAAACAGTGCTAAAACTTGCGTGTTAGATGGCGTTTGTGATACTTTGCTGGTTGGCAGGGGTGATAAAATGATCGTGCAGAGTTCTTCTGTGGATTCGGGTTGCGAAGTTAGGTCGAAGGATTCGATTCCGAGCGTCGAGGCTCTGGCGGAGTGTGTGGAGAATGAGGTCGAGAGTGAAACCGGTGTGCAAATTGATAGGGTGCCCGGGAAGGCTCGTAAATCTGAGAAAATCAAACGAGAGGATGCGTTGGATGATGGGGATCAGGGTGCTTATGTGCTGAGAGATGGACTTGTGAGGTTGGAAACAAGTAAGTGTTTTTACAAAAGGTGTTACATTTAAAAAAAATCTTTTAGTTATGGTTTAAGAAGCTTTACCCACATAAAATGTGTATACTGTTTCCTTTTGGATATATTAAATACTGCAAAATAAAATTTTAAATTACATAATGTTGAACTTTTTCATCCTAAAGTGTGTATTTTTGTGTCGGGTTGCATTTTGTTAAATTAATATTATTAGTTTTTCATTATGCTATTTTAAACCATTTAATAATGTGCAGAAACAATTGGGTAGTTAAATTTATATTATTGATGATTCAAATATTTGTTGGCAGTACTTAAATTTTAAATTATTTCTATGGTATTTTATACAAATGTGAGTTACTTTCCTTTAAAAGAAAGAGTTCGGTAATTTCTTTTTAAAATAATATTCAAATGTTCATGTTATGCAAAAGAAGAAATTGGAGATCTTGCTCCGACCAGCCATATAGTTCTTTGTAACAAAATGTTTTAATTAACTTACTTCAAAAGTGTAGCTTGTTTTTAATAATGAGTTTTTAAATTGTTTTAAGCAAAAAATTCTATATAATATAATGTACAATATAAATGAAAAATTCTTATCAAATATTATCTACATTTATGTATGTATTTAAAAAAAAATTTTGCTAAGTCTAAGCTATATCCAATTAAAAATTGCATTTCTGGCTTTCAAAAATACATTAAATGTTACATTTAATATTTTTCCATACTTGCTTACAAGAAAAAGAAGACAAAAGGCACTGAAAAGAAAACAGTTTTAAACGTGTCTGTGACATCACATGAGACTCCTGCATAACTAAGGTAGAATGTTTTCTCAACATTTCTTCCAAATTGTAATCATCCACACAGTCAAGTACATCGTTTCTCAATAGGAGTCCTTCGTTCCAGTGTTTATATTACTTTAGCTCAGTGGCTATGCCTGAATCTTAAGCAAAAGAATGTAACTAAAATTTGCAAGTTTTAATTAATAAATTTATTTAATTCTAAAGTTAATTTTCCTAGTGAAATCACAAATTACTTATTTCTACTAGCAGATGCCTTTGTTAATAACAAAATAATCATTATTTATATTTTTAACTTAGGTACCTTACAGGATGCTATTGCGATATATTCCAAATATGTTGCAGAAGATGCTTCCTTTCCTATAGGTATCACGAATGAGCTTAAATTTGCAATACAGAGTAAGTATTTAGTAGCCCTATATGTAAAACTTAATTTTTGTTTCTGATGATATTCATTTGCATGGTTTTGAATATATTTTCTATTTTGTACTTTAGATTCATTAAAGATTCTTATAATAAATTATGGTTTTTAACTTTTCCCTTGTCCTTAACCCTGTAGTGCGTGATTTTTTTTATTAAATTTTTTTTTTTCGTTTTCTTTTTTGCCCCTGGACCGCTGAAGAAATATGCAAAAAATCTTAAGTGCCTGTTTAATTAATTAAAACCGTTGTGTAGCAACCATTTTATATGCAACATCATGTGTGATTACTAAAATAATTTTCAACAAATATGAAAATATAGTTAAATACAATCTACATACCTCTGGTATTAGCTAGAATTTTTTATAGAGCCAGATTATACTTATAAGAATAAAACAATCTTCAAAAACTTCACCTTCACGAGCCAGTTTTAGAACAGCATACCTAGAAGCAACTGATTGCCTATATCACAATCATTTTTATAAAGATAAGAGACCTACCTTGGATTATAAGAACTAGGCACATGGCTACATGACAATACTATAATAGTTAACATAAAACATAATACATGCAACTAGCGGTCATTTTAAAGTTCTGTAGCATACATGCTACAGAGGGTTAAAAGTCCTTTGAGGACAGACCCTAGATATATTTGAATGAACAACTTATATTAATATAAGAAAAGTTATAGGAAATGAATCCAATAGTTCTTACACATGCAAACATATGTACAATTGTTTGAAATAAGATGTTTGGGGAAAGTATAATTAATTCCTTTGATGTATTTTTTAGATGAAATATTCAAACCAAGTGCGGATATCGATTCACAATGTTTTGTTCCAGCACAAGAATTTATAGTCAAAAGAATGGACAAAGAGTAAGGAATTTAATTTTTGTATCTTTCAATGGTATAACCTTATAATTTCTTTGTTTGTATAACATAAAATCTTTATGTTGCAAGTTTATTTAAAACTGTGGTTCCCCATGCCATTGTTCACAAGACAGTCCTAAGAGATCCATGTAGATATTTTTGTTCTAAAAATAGCTTGCATTATTTATACTTATATTTAATAACAAAATAATCTAAATATAATTATATATTAGTAATTTTTTTTCTTTTTAAGAATCAGAGCTACATTTTTACACTTTGGCTTGGATTGTTAACCTGTTGTAAGTGGGTGTTTGATTTTAATATTGGATTCTGTTCAAAATATCCGCCAGCCCAGTAAAAGTTAAAGCAATTGCTCTGCTTTGAGTTCTTCATATTTTAGTTAAGTTTATTTAAGGTCCTGACCTCTCCGTTAGGATATACAGGATTTCCTTCAACAACCATACGTGGGATACAGAGAATATACACATATAATGTTTGTACAGGCCATTTGAAGTGATACACATTAGTGAAAATCGAGCAACACGCTCTGAGTTTGTTGCACATATCTTAAGTGTTAACATGAGTATTTGTTTCTATGCGGGGTGCATACCCCTCAGTTTCGTATATAAAAACTTATAATCTAACATAAAAAGGAAAAACTTATTTTAGTTAAAGTCAACCTGCTTGAATTAAATTTATTTAGGAAAGAAACAAAAATTAAGTGCAATCCTTGCACTTATTTAAAAGGATTTTATTTTCTATCATTTTGATCTTTCTTTTTATTTGATATTATGTTGAACCCAAAAATATTGAAGGTTCAAAAAACAGATTCAAGTTAAAAATGTATACCGTTGATTATGTAAAATTTAACTGAGAAATTTGATTCATTTGAAATGTTTAAATTATATTCAGCATACTTTAATACATTTATTTACTAAAGAAATACATTATTTTATAATTGGATTTTATTTAGTACCTTAATTAATTTAGGTACCTGAATTTCTCTTAGTGGTTGTAAAATGTGGTAGTCCTATTTTCTCAAAATGTCTATACTGTAATGTGTAACCATTTAAAGGTTGGGAATCACTGATCTTAAACCTATTGTATATAATTTATTTTTTATCTGTGCATGTAAATTTAATAATTTTCAAAATTGACTTTTATATTGTTTTTTATTTACTATTATTGCTTATTTCTAAACAAGTTTACTGGTTTTTTTTGGTAAAATATACTGATGATATTCTTAATTCCTTTGTAATTTTATTTTATATATATTTATAACTGCATTAACTTTTTGAAGGAGGTGAGTGTTTGGTTTTAACGGGTTGATTGAAATATCAACCACCTGTCCTGTAAGGGTTATGATTCTAAAACATTTAAACTGTTTTAATAATAACTTTGTAAAGTTAAGATTTAATTTAATAGTGAATGGAATGATGTATTTAAATTTCCAATCTGACAAAAAAAAAGGAATTTAATTGTTTTAAAAATTAAAATGTTTATCAATAATTTTATTAATGTTACACATTTGATAAATTAACAATTGGGGGATGGATAGAGAAGGATTATAAATTTTAAAAAAATATTTGACATTACTTAAACGGTAAACATTTTAATGTCACAAAGACCAATTCAAATTTGCGGTAAGAAAAAAGTTACGAAATTATATGTAAATGGGTTGTCAGGTTTTATTTTTAATGTAATCCATAAAATAAATATTGTCATCATTTAGAAATATATAACCACTTACATATTGTCATCCTTTAACAGAATCGTAAACTATTTGCGATAAACTTTAAAAGCATTTCATTGCACTATGATAGGAATGAAATAAAATATAACTTTTGTTAGTGTCTACTGTTTTA
This sequence comes from Troglohyphantes excavatus, assembly GCA_963932185.1. NCBI lineage: Eukaryota > Metazoa > Arthropoda > Arachnida > Araneae > Linyphiidae > Troglohyphantes > Troglohyphantes excavatus. The sequence goes on from OZ010670.1 coordinate 54,856,395, forward strand.
CAAAATCAGTAAACTATGGACATTAAATAATTATTTTTATTAAATATTGATGTTATTCTGTATGAGTAATATTGGTGTTACTTGTAGGTATTATCCAAATTTTTTAAGAAGCAGTTTCCATTGCAAACACCAAATTGATGTGCTGACTAGCGGTAATGTGTTTCTAGCTGATGTGCTCTACAATGACTCTGCTCTGTTCTTTTTCATGGAGGTAATTTTCATTGAATGTATCTTAGTTTATTTGAACATCTGTAATTACTGCAAAATCCTTGAATTATTATCCTTAAATTATTTAATTTTTTTTCCTGAACATCTTAGGCTCTCAAAATTCATAAGAAGTTCCTAAAATATGTATATTTTTTTTAAACTTTTGTATTAGTTTTTATATTAAAAAGATATGTTGCTACTATACATTTTGTCTATTATAATCCATCTTACAACAAAGTTGGATTATTAAATTCCTTGAATGAGTTTACAAATTTAAAATCATGAGAGTTAGTATTTTTACTTTGAAAATATTTTTACTAGTAGTACTAGGAGGAATTTTTGAATTATTTCCCTGTTATTTAGATTGTATCTTAAAAAGTAAAAATACGATATTAAGTTAGTTTGTTAAGAAATATTTAGGAAATAAGACGAATATATTTTTGTTTCAATACGACTATTAATTTAGAAGTTATATAAAGTCGTCATTGCATAAAATTTCGTATACAAGTAATTTTGTATGTCGAGTATCACCCATAATTTTTAGAGGAGAGCTCCAATTTTTTTTTTATCGGATATAGGATGGGTTTGAACTGAAAAACCAAGTAAGCATTTTTTTTTTCTGAATGAGTTTTGAATTAAAAAAATTTTAAACATGCCTCATTCATTTGAAATTTTTTCATCCTCAATTTTGCAACGTGACTTCTAAACTGCTGTAAGTAATTTTAAAATGCACATTTTCCTATAAATAAAATATTAATGACCGTTAAAACTTCAGCGGGTTAGCGGAGCAGGGGGCACCGCTAGTCCCCTAAACAAAAGTAAACACAAAAGTGCAGTTTATTTCATTCAAGTGATGTTGATGTTTTTATTTTTTTTTAACTCGCAATGAAAAATAAATATATTTAAGTAACTAATGAGAATCTTAATTTATTTTATAAAAACAGCCTTTTTTAAAAAACACCTAGTTTATATAACTTAATTTGTTTTGTTTTATCATTGCATTTTAACCCCTTTAATATCATATCGATTTGAAACTTGGCATACCTATAGAAACAGTGTAACATAATTAATTAATGATTTATTTTTGTTAATAATAAGTTTCATATTATATTATATTAGCAAATGGACAGCAGCAAGTTTCGAACCGGCATTATCAGCACAACGCCCTGTTTACATGCACTACAGAAATATATCCTCTAATTGTGTGTGGATAAGCAGAAAGTATTGTAAATCAATGATTTTTGAATAATGTAGTGAATGATTGTACTATGATTTTTGAAGATGCTTCAATACTTTTATAGAAGTTTATTAATTTATATGAAAGAAAGAAAATGATTTTGCTTTTAAGGATACCCACACGGTAGCAACTATCGGAAATGCAACTAAACTGTTTAGTGACACACAATTCTCAAACTGTATACGCTCACTTAGCAAATTTTTAGTTGGAAAAAATATCCTTTAGTTTGCTACCACTGTAACAGCTTTGGCAAATAATCAACAGTTTGGTGACTTTGTATGCATTGCCATAATACAAGTTTGGCTATTTTTCACCTTCACTTCAATCTGAGACCTCGCAGCTCCAAGTTGAATGACATTTTATAAACAACAACAGTTTCAGTGTGATTTTTTTTAGTTCATCAGTTTATTAAAAGTTATGATGCTATTGTTTGTCTAGCCTTAGATTTTCCGCCGTTCTAAAGAAGGCCTTAGATTTTCCGACATTCTAAAGAAAGCCTTAGATTTTCCGACATTCTAAAGAAAGCCTTAGATTTTTCGACATTCTTGAGGAACATAAACTTTAAGATGTACTTTGCAATACTTCTAATAAAGTTATTTTTTCTGTGTGTTAGGTGTACGTATGCGAAAACAATGCATTTTTTATTTCTTTTAACAAAATATTTCTTTCTTTAATTAGTTCATGGAGCAGGAATGTGTCCGGCATTTGGTGGATTTTTTGTTGATGGCCGATAATTTTTATAAGCATCTGCTCTCGCAGCAGCTAAATTATGATGGAATGCAAGCCCAAACTGATGCTATGGTTCTATATGACAAGTGAGTACCATCCTTAAAAATATTTTAGAATAAAAAAATATTTAGAAGATTTTATTTTAAAATGTTAGAGAAGTTCATTTTGTTATGAATAGTAGTTCCATAACGAAGTTTTTGTTTATTGGTTATGTGGTTTTTATTAATTACTTTCATTAAAATCGTGCTTGTGATTGATGTTAATAATTCTTTGGATTTATGAGATTTCTAAATACTTTCTCCTTCTCCATGAAGATATTTCTCTCTACAAGCGACTACACCTCTGGGTTTCAGCGATTCCGTAAGATTTGAACTCGAAGCCAACATATGCCAAGAAAAGGGTCCAATGCCTGATTGTTTCTCAAAACCAGTCAGAATCCTCACACAGTATTTAGAAAAAGTAAATATATAAGTTTGTACATAAAAGACGGCTACTTTTTAAAATATATATATATGGTTGATAGATTTTTTTGCAATTTTTATGTATTTTTTGGAGGAATATAGGAATTTCTATTCTAAATTCACATTGGGCCTCCAGTTGCCCAGTGGATAAAGGGGTTCAGCTGGTAATCAGAGGATTGCTAGTTCGAGCCTGTGCGATGGACTTGGCAAAAAATAGTAAAAAGTAGTGATCATTCGATGGGAGGGTTGCCAGCTTCACTACAAAAATACTAGAAAGTCGTCCAAAATATCCAACAAATTATACTGGTATGTATATAGGACTGGTGCACGATAAATCTGATCGGGTCCAATGTCCTGATGCCTATTGAAGTTGCGTCTGGTGTCAGCTCAGGTGTTGTCCTCGTCATTTGACCATTGTTCAAAAATACGAGGCATCGGTCCCTTAGTCTTTCCTTCGAGATAGGCCTCGAACCTTCACCAATAGCCCACTGTGTAGATTAATTCAGTGGACACTCCTTCCACTGTCACTAAAAGTCTCAGTCGGTTTATTAATAATTAGCTCTCAGTTATTTAATAAGCTGTTTATTAATAATTTTTTATTACTCCTTACAAGACATTTATTTTAACGAAAATCTTCTATTGGTCACATGAGAGATCATTAGAAGTATAAAATTATCCTTCATTTGCAATCTGTCTTGTATTTTCTTTCCTAATATCCTAACCCAGTTATAATAGAACTATATTGCTTTTAGCACACCAAACAGTTTACATTCAAAAAGGAACAAACTTTTGTATAAGCTGATAATCATGTTATTTTTGATTTTGAACATGTATATTTCTTTAACATTAAAGTTAGGAATAATATATTTTTAAAAAATTAACAGCAATGAAATTCCAATGGGATAAAATTCTAGTTTTATCTGCAGCTTTTTCATAGATTTAAAGAAAATTTTTGGAGAGAAGCTTAATACATAATAATGTAGTATATAGCATGTGTTTAAGTAATACAAATATGTGGAGATTGAGCTATTTAATCCATTATTTAGTCTTTCAATTACCATACAAAATTCACTTTCTTTTGTTCGTCCATTTTGAATCCATCTAAGCAATTATCTTTGGTCATTTTACAGACTTACTTGCTGCAGTTCTTGAGCAGTCAGTTGTACTTCAAGTACATCTCGGAGTGCATCATCATTATTCAGAGCGATGGCGTCGATTCTTCTTCACAGTCAAAGCCACCAGGTATTTATTGTTCTTTATTCTATAAACAATTGTGTACACAATGGGAAAATGTCAGAATTTTAATAATAGTCTTTTGAAAATTGGCTTATAAAGTTATTTTCAAACGAGACCAGTCCCAAATTTCTATATTAAACTTCATTACATTTAAAACAAAAACACTTTGAAGAGATTTTCCTACAAAATAAAATTCAAACTTCGCGATGTAATGTGTTGCAGCGGCCGATGTAGGTTTATTGTCCACGCTATTGTTGACTCTTTCGACAATAAGTTGAGATTCGGAAAGTTAGTTTTAAAATAATCAATAAGCCGATGAGTACCATGGTATTTATAAAACAAATAAAATTTAATAATTAAAGTATAACAGTTAAAGATTTACATTTAATTGTAACATTGCTATTAAAAATGCTAAAGAAATTGAGCAGCAAGAGAAACGTCTTTCTTCGTTTCTGTTGAGTCAGTGTTTATCTGAATCCGCCGCTCCTTGCGGAGGGCCTCAGTGTTGCAGATACCTCCCATTGGTTCTTGGGTATAAACACTGGAGAAGTGGAAATGCTTTCTGTGAATTGCTTAGGAGAGAAAAAAAGGTGAACTAACTGCAATGGTGCTGCAGTATATTTATGCAATTGTGTAATTTGCTCCAGTATTGCCTAATTTTTGCTCAAATTTATTATTTTTTATATGGGCCTTTAATAGAGTATCTGGATGTGGAATTTGTTAGAAATTCAAAAAAGTAGGCTTTCATATTAAAAAAAAGCAATTTTTAAAGATATTTTATTCTTTGAATAATAGATATGTGGATTTTTCTGATCTAATCTTAACCTTTAGAAAGCAAATGTTTTTCATTTGGGTTTTTGGTTAAAATATTAATCATTTGTCCTGTAAAGATTAAGCTCATCTAAATAAACATTATCATAGCAATGTTAAAGAAAAGCATCTGAGCCATTTGTTAGCAATACCTAATAAACAAACCTTATTGATACCACTAACCTTTGATGGCATGTTCCACATACACTTGTTACTTGTATTTCAAATTTCTTAATATTATCCTTTCTTATTATATTGTATATTCACAGAGTTATGCTAGCTTTTAAAAATAACTTTTTTTTTTAATTTGGGGCCTATAAATGTGTAAAAACTCCAAGTGCTTGAATTTGGATGTTTTCTTGAAAAAAAAAACTTTTTTTTTAATTTGGGGCCTATAAATGTGTAAAAACTCCAAGTGCTTGAATTTAGATGTTTTCTTGAAAAAAAATAACTTTCATTTGTCTGTAAAGAGTAATTAAAAATATTAAATATAGATCATTCGGTTATTATCTGAGAGAAAACTTTTTTAAAATTTGGGGCCTATAAATGTGTAAAAACTGCAAGTGCTTCAATTTAGATGTTTTCTTGAAAAAACAAATAACTTCCATTTCTCTATAAAGAGTAATAAATAATATTAAATGTTGTATTTCCTGAGAGAAACTGTATTCTTTTTATTTGTTATTGTAAAAAAAGTTAACACCAAACTTGCAGATTTGTCAGTTTTCTTTTAAAAATTTCAGTCTTTTCGTATTTAAATTTTTTTTAAAAAAGCATTTAAAAATAATTTTTTGCACCAAATGTGAATTTAATCCATGCAAATAAGAAAGTGTTCGACTTCAATGAAATATGTTACAATAAATATGCACAATGTAAAAGAACTTATCATTCGTGCTCTTGCAGATTCACATTTTGTCTAATTGTCGATGAACCACAATTTCAATTAACTTTTCCCTTAGGCAGCGACAGTGGAAGCGAGCAGAGCCTGCCCATTTCATCAATCAATACTCTGTTAGCTATGGACAGCAAACACCCGGGTTCCTCAAAGAGCAGCAGGACCATGGACACCCAGGATGCAAAAATGGACTTGCTGCAGTTCAAACCAGATGATTTGTGGCAGAGGCCATTGGCCAGGTATGTTTAAAATGACTTTTTCGTGGGCACAGTCTAGATTTCCAGTGCCTCCAATCACCTGTAGCTTTCCTTGCTTCTTGCCAGCTCGCCCATCCAGCCTTGTTTCTCTCGCCTTCCATTATTCTACGCCATGTTAGTCGGGGATGACCTTCTCAATGAGTTTGCAACAACGCCCAATTGTGGGCAATGCTTGGGATTTCATTTGTATGCATTCTTAGAATATGGCCAGTAAAGCGACATCTTTTGATTTTTATTAAAAAAATGTATAATTTAATTTGAAAATTTTATAGTTTGATTGGAATGAAAACATCTTTAAGAGTAAAGAGAAAATGCTTTTCTCAACCGTGTAACAATGCTTAAATTTACATCTTGATAATTGCCCACATAATATTACTATTGATTTTTAGTAGTGTGATTTTTGCACTTTCTTGCAAAATTTGCAAGAAGGATACATTTCTAAAGGTTCAAATTTTTAAAGTCAATCGTGGTCCTTGTTATTTTGCAGCCAATTTGTCATTCGAAAGATAAAAACATACCAACAAAATGGGAATAATAATATTCATCTTGTTGAATAGCATATTGTGATGTAGTTTTGTATTCATATCTCTAACCATACTCTCAAGTTATAACTTCCAGAGACCTGCCGTCCATTAAAATAGATGTTTTTGTTTTCCGTTCTATTGTGAAAGATTTTATTGTAGCAAACGAAAACTGTCAGTGGCATCATAAAAAATGAATCAGAAATCACTTTTTAGCTTTTAGAATCTCGCAATGACTTTGTTTGCAATATAGCAAAGTACTCAAGTCAAGTAGGAAATAAGACTATCGATTTTCATATTCTTAATTAATGTAAATTTATTACTAATTAAGCGTTGCGAAATTTATTACATTTTTCTACAGTGCTTTGACTTTGAACATCCATTCAACTAGAAGTGCTGTTCAGCAAAAAAAATTTAATTTTTTTTTTAAAACAATTTTTAATGGCCATTTGTTTAAAAAAAACTAGTAATTGAATAAATATTTTACTCAAGTCACAGAAGGATAAAGGTTTTGTTCCTCCATGAAACTTAAGCTGTGATCATTTTCAAAAGAACATTTTTCTTTTTAAATAGTTTGGAAAGAAAGTTTATCTCTGACTTGTTCATAAGTAATATTTGAAATCTTCTGTAAAAAAGCAAATGTGTTTTTTGGTTTTATTTCATCCCTAGTAAACTTCAAATGGCGCATGTTGACCACCTTGGAAGAGTAACAACTGGATTTGAACCTCCTGATCCAGAGAAGAGAAAAGGTATTCTTTTTAATTTAAAAATAAACCTAGAGCAAAATTGAGAAATAACTTTTTATTGGGGAGAAAAGCATATGTTAACTAAATTTATGGAAATCGGAATGTTTTCATTGGTTTGCCTTTTGATTTAAAAGTGGATCCTGCAGATTTCTAGTTTGATCTTTGTACATATTTTGCATTTAAGGTTTTATCTGAATTAATGGAATTCATCACTTTTAAGCCTGCACATTATATTTTGTTTAAATTTGTTCATATTCAGATTATAAATAATTTCACAGCAACTCAAATTACCTCTATGCTGACTTTAATTTAATCAAAATGCAATTTTTTTTTAGTTCTGCTTTTTTTTTCATCGCAATTTGTACTTTCAAATAATTATAACATAATAATTGGGTTCTATTGTAAATAAAAATCAATAAAGTAGTATTGGACTAACAGTATTTGAACGGTAAATTATATACAAATCTAAAGAAACTTATTTTGAAAATATCCTTTTCTATAAATTTCTGTGCTGATATTCTCCTTGAATTTGATATTTTATTTTTAATTGCATTCCTTTTATGTATAATTTCTTATTTTTTATATAATTTTTATTAAAATTATTTTTTCAGAATCTAAAATTTCCAAAGCAGTTAAGAAACTAGTCAATTGGGAAGAAGACAAAGTAAGTGTATTTAATAGATTTATATAAAAAAAAATTAGTAAAAAATGTAAACAGAAACTAAATATTTTAAATTAAATGTGTGTTGAAATGTTTTATTACCATTTATATTGCTCAATGTTTAAATTTTTTTTTTAAATAATGATTAAATTAAATTGAAATTTCTTGGTACAATTTGCAGTTGGGACAAACATTTAATGTAGTTCAAAAATTAGCTTGTGTGTACATGGTGTGTTCCATAAGTAATGCGGCCAATTTTTTCCTAACGCGACTGCAGCACCCTGTAATCTGCTGGGCTAGGTGGAGAGGATTATTTAGCTTCATAACACACCCATTCTCTGTCGGCTCCAAGCTGCCGGTAAGACAGGGACGTGCATTATCTGAAGCCCGTTTTGAGCTTAATGTAACACGAATGGATGGAGCAATGTTACGCTATCAAATTTTGCGTTAAACTTGGGAAATCCGCCACCGAAACGTTTCTATTAATTCAGCAGGCCTTTGGGAGTGATAGCTTGTCCAAATCACAAGTTCACAGATGGCACAAGTCGTTCAAGGAGGCATGATCAAGTCCAGGATCAAAACAATGCTCATTTGTCTTCTTTGATGTCAAAGGCATTGTCCACCACGAATTCATACCTACCGGGATAACTGTGAACGCAGCTTTTTACTTGGAAGTGCTGAAAAAGAGGATCTCGCACTGCCGAAGTGATATCAAGGACGCATGGAAACTTCATCACAAACGTGTTTTAACTTCTTGTCCTCGTCTTAGAATTGTATATAATCGCTTTTTTAATACTTCATCTCCCCATTTATCTTATTTATTGAATCATTCGTCGCTATTTATCTTTTTAAACTACACAGGATTTTTACCTTTGATTTGAAATTTAGTTTCGTTTATGTGTAAATTTTAATGTTGGTTTGAATCATCTAGAGTTTGGCGCAGCTTGGCCATTTTTGGCCCTTGCGCCATTAAAACCCAAACAACCAACCAACCATCATCACAAACGCGACCTTCGTTGTCAACGATTTCCTGGCCAGGACCCATACCCCACTGGTTCCCCAGGCTCCCTACAGTCCTGACTTGGTTTCCCCTTACTTTTTTTTGTTTCCTCGCTTAAAAGGAGCCCTGAAAGGGAAACATTAGGCAAGATTGAAAACATCCAGGCTCATGTTACATCGGCTCTAAAGGACCTCCTGTAGAAGGCCTTCCAGGATGCTTTCAAGGCCTGGAAAAACCGCCTTCATAAATGTATCGACGCAGGAGGATGCTATTTCTGAAGATTTTTAACTAATTGTACAAATATGTCCAATAAATTATTTTTTATGAATTTGGTCGCATTACTTATGTACCATGTATGTATGAAAATGTACCAAACAGTGAATTTTAAATCTGCATTTTAAATATTTAGATTAAATACATTAAAATCATCTCTTGTGAAATTTTTCGAAGCCCATTTCTGAAAAGCGCTCTTCTGGTATTTAGTTAAGATGAAGAGGTAAAGTGTTATTGTCATATTATTTTTCTAAAAACTGTTGTTCTTTGTTGCAATAGCATTGCAGGATGTGTAACTTAGGAAAATCGTATTACTTATTGTGTTACATTGTTTACACAGAACCAAGAGGAAATGGCATGGAAAGTGGCTGAAATGATTGTGAAGGATATATGCAGCGTTACGATGCCAGAATCTGAATACCCATTCAAAGCTGAAAACTCTTTGAATCTAGAGTCTTGATGGTAAATTTTTATGTTTACTCAATCAATAAATAATGCACATAACTGTCAATACTGCGATATTTTTTTATGTTAACTAAAAAATATAATCAAAATATTTTAGAAGTAATAAAAATCATAATTTTACTTGCTAGTTTTGATCAATTTAACACTTAGAATGGCCACAAAAGTATGATATGTCTTTCTAAACTTCTGTATGAGTGTTTAAATTTTATTTGTAATTCAAGCAGTGGCATAGAAAGTATATTTAATGATTAAATTAAATTGAAATTATTTTCAGCGGGTGTGGGGGAATGTAACATGTATTCGTTTTTTCTTAGACACCTTTAGAACATAGAATAGCCATGAAAAATATTAATTTATTAATGTCCTGATCTTTAGATTAGTGGTTGTTAGAAGAATTTTTTTTTTAATTTAACTTTCTGTAACAAAATTTAATTTTCTTAATAGGAATTTTCAACTACATAATCTGTTTAGAATATAAAGTATAAATCTGATGGTTTTGTTTCTAAGGAAATAATCACTCTGAAAAAAAATCTCATTAAATCTTTTGTTTACCAAACAAATTGACTAACTTTTTCTTTTTTAACGTTTCTAAAAAATAGTCGAAATTAAAAAATTGTAATCTTTTTTCTTTAATATGTACAAAAATTATTCATATTTCAACTTCAAACATGTGAAACGATTGGTTTATGAAATATATTTTGGAAAAAAAGGACATAAAATAGTAAAATTTTAGGGGAGGAGTGAGGTCCTTCAAAATAATTCCTGGGGGGCTCAAGCATCAACAGCCCCCCCTACTTCCTTCGCCTATGATTACAAGGATTTTTAAGTTTCTATATGTTATATAGGATAAGATTCTATATGTTTTTTTAATTGTGTGGTTTGGCCACCGAGTGGAATAAGTCGCAAATTAACTTCACTTTCCCATTATTAAGCAGCTATATCTATCATTTGACCACGTGATGTGGCTCTAAGTTCAATGCGGGAGTTTCACGTGACGTATTAACACGTTTTACCTACTTGTAGTTTCGATTTCTTCCCTACAGCAGACAACTTTACATTTGTTTGTTTAGTCGCTATGCTTGCAATTATGGGAAAGTTTGTTTATAATATTTGTTTTTTCCAAATAAGTAATATTTTTATTCCATATATGAATAAATTTAAGTACAGAAATACTTATATTATATTTGTATATAATTAGAATTACAACAAAATACGGAAAAATACTTTTATTTCAACACAAAAATACTTGAAAACCGATGAGTACAATCTATCTCAGTGTATGTAGTAAATATTTCTATATTAAGGTATTATTTAAAGCCTAAAACTTAAAATTATAGTACAGGAGCTAAAGCTCCATGCTAACCCTACGGAACTTCTTCGGCGTCGCGGAACTTTCTCCATGTTCCGTTGGAACATCGGTCTTCTTCTTCTCGGCGTGAAACTCCCCCATAGGTTGTTGAATTATGTGTTAAATGTCATTCCACTTAACTCTAAAGCTGAGGCGAATTGCAAACTTTAAACGCCCTTATTTCGAAACTCGGTGTTTTGGACTTGTACTACTCTTAGACATAGCTCTTAAATTGTACTGCAATGAAATACATTAAAAAATAATGTAATATAGAAGAAATTAATTTAAAAATGGTTTGTATTGCTTAAAAAAGTGGCGATAAAATGACTAAAAATTCCATATCAACCATTCAAGGGATTAACCATTTAAGATAAATTATGTTTAAAGTTGCTAAAAAATTTACTAAAAAAATTAGTTGAAACAGTTCAACTAAATTTAGTTTAAAGAAAATGTTTCAATGTAAGAATGACTTACAAAAAAATTATATTTGTAAGAACTTGTATCGTTAAATATGCTTATCAATTGTTGTACTATTATTGAAGTCAATCATAACTCACATTTACGTACTTCAACATGTAAATGATAATTACTAAAATTTAACTGTGAGTTAAATTTTGCTTTTGTTGATCGTTAAAGTAATAAACCTAAAAAGGTTCTTTAAATAATGTAATCTGTGTAATGTAAGATAAACATAACAATTGAATATAATCAAATTTTAAAATTTGTTTCATTTTTCTCATTCTACACATTTTTAAATTTCATATAAATTCCTAAAAGTCTAATAGATAATGAGTGAAGTTATTAACTGTCTTTTATTTTCATTCATATCTTTCAGATACTTTCTTTGAAGCTAAATACTCCAAGTCCAACTGATTTTATTAATGATTCCAAGTATTTTATAGAAGGCTTTTTGAGTAGTTGAAATGTGATATGGACCATACTAATTCTCCGCCAAGTCGTATCTGCCTTTTAGTTGTATGACACCCTCTCCAACGTCAGTGTGAAAGGTCACAAATGCCCCACTCATGTTAAGGTGAATAAATCTCGAGTTGTTGTTGTTTTCGCTTTATTATTTGCAAAAAAAAATATTTATGTGCTCATAATTTGTAAAATATTTCACTTGAAGTTGTGATTGTGAACTTTATAATTTATTCATTGTTCTTGCTTATAGTTTTTAAGAAATGTCGGTTTTTTTTTTATACATCGACTCTTTGAAGCTTGGTCATTGTAGGAAAAAAGTTTACCGCTGGTTTTCTATTACAATTACAGAGTTATGTAATTTTTTGTGCTGCCTTGCAGGTGGAAAGATTAGATTTTAAGTATTTTTACTATAGGAGTTTGGTTGGGCAAAGTCCAATATCGAAGGAGAACTAAAAATAAGGTGGCGCTATTTTTGTTACTTTATTAATGTAACTTCCTATAGTGTCTTATGTAGAATCTTTTATTATTAACATTTAATATATATTAAACTCTTAACATCACATTTTTAATTCTTAAATTAAAACTGTAAAAATAGAAATATTGGATTTGTTCTCTATGATTAAGGTAATTCCTATTTAAAAAAAAAATGTAATTTTAAGAAACTTTTGTATTTTATCCAATTTGTCCATACACAACTCTATATTTTATTTAAATATGTAAAGTTAGGTATAATTATTTTAAGTGCAAAATAAAATTATGGCACTATTTGTGTCTTATCCTGTCATTCCACTCTTAAATAGCTTTTACTTTTTATACAGTTTTACTGTCTGATTAATTGAAATAAATATCCTTTTTTTTTTAAGAGTAAAAATGTTTTATTTAGAGTATGAGCTTTAGCATTATTTCCTAAATTACTGTGCTTCAAAGAGTTTCAAATATATTTTATATAATTTAATTATTTTTTGTTATATTTAGTTATTCTCAACCTTTTAGACTTGATGTACCCTGGAATATATATGCATGTAACCTAATATGTACTTTCTTATAACTAAATTACTATCATAACAATTGTCATTAAATATAAAATATCCCTTATGTAAAAGAAACATCTATCTTTAAAAAGCTGATCTAGTGTAACAGACACATATGTTTAAGACTAAAAAGAACAACTTAGTATCCTTTTGCCATTTTTCACTTACACAGTTTAAATAACTTAAAACCAAAAATCAGAAAATATTTTTTTAGCAATACTTTTTCCTTACCAGAATATTATACCTAAAAGCTTTAGATATTAAATTTAAATATCTACATATTCAAAATAGTAATTTACCAATTTTAATGATTTCAAATATTTTACAGCATTTGCATCTAAAGGGTACATCTGTGATTGGTTGAGAATCACATTATATTCGTCTAATTGCACAATGTACATCCTTATTTTGCTTCATTTTATATTAGTATTTTCCTACTATTTCTCGATTACTAAGGTTTTTCCTTGTTAACTTTTTAAAAAAATAAGTATATTTGTTTAGTTGTATAATTAATTATATTATGTGTAATATTTCATTAAGTATTGTGTCATTAATACTGATTTTAATTCTTTATTTGAAAACAAAACATTATATTTGTTTTATTTGCATCATTTACATCTTTTATTTTAAGTGCTAACACTGCATTATATTTATATATTAATAAATATATAAATACATGTAAAAGATCTGCATGTATCATTTTGATGCCTAATTTTAATAGTTGCAGTTCTAAAATCAAATTGAATATGTTTAAAAGTTCACTATTTTAAGAATACATTTAAGTTAACTTAGCTATCAAGCACTTTTAAATTCTACATACCTTAGTTTAAAATTCCATATTGAATATTCCTCATTCTAAGAAAAAATATTTTCTAACTCAACCACCAACAATTAAAACTATTACATTTCTTCCTAAATTATACATATTTTTTAACATGATTTATCAATACTATCCTATTTTAGGCATTTGTATTTAAACTGAACTATATGCACTTAGTGGAAGTTTTCAAAAGAACCAGCTGTTACTTTAGGCAAAGCTACTCTCAGTTTATTGATTATCAAAGCATTATAAATAGCCCATTAAAAAAATTGTAGGGGACGAAAATTTTCTAGGGCTTTTATGAAATATAAAGGTTTACATTGTATGGATTTGCACGCATACACTTAATGTATATCTAGTCTGGTTATTCTTTTCATCTTTTAATGTTTAAAGAAAAAAATCCGTTTTCATCGGCAGAACAACAATGACAATTTCTGAAAGCCAATAAAAGGTAAAATGACACAGAACTAAACTACTACTTCTCATGTTGAATGTAAGGCAGTGATGTCATACAATTAAGAATTAATATATTTCACCCCTATCCGATCTAGTTGTAAACATGATTTCCATACAAATAGCCACAGTAGCAATTTTAAATGATTGAATCTTATCTTTCGAAAACCCTTTTGCATGAAATTCAAAGAAGTTAAATTTTTAACTAAAGTTTAACTACCATTCAATTTGTGGAAATTTAGTTTCTATAAAGTGTATCTTTTATTATAAGTTTGAATTTGAAAAACTTTTAAATAGGTATGGTAATGTGACATATTTCCATGCCTGAATGTAAACAAAATTTTAATCAATTTGTAAAAAAGTACAGTACTTGCATATAAAGCAAAAGTAATTATTTTCTGTTCTGAAACATGGATATACATCAAACGCTTTCGATGCTAATACTGCCTTTTCACCTGATTAAAAAAATATTACACGTCTATGCCATATATGAAATTTTGAATTTTTGTCCTGCGATTTTTACCAACTTTCACCCGTGCATTGGTTTAAAGCAATCACCTGTCCTGCGTAAAGCAATAAAATCTTATAGCAACCATTGCATTGCAGCATATGATTAAACATCAAAATATTTTAAGGTTTAACACTGCTTTTATGAAACTAAAGAGTGTTCTGTTTGATGTATATTACATTGTTAAATCTCTGATAGCTATTGACATATGCTTGTTTGAAATTATACGAATCATTTAAAATTATCCTGTATTTAACTTTTTTTTTACTATTTGATGTCATCAATATGAAAGTGGTAATTTATAAGAGATTTCATCACATTTGTGCTGGTTTTTTTTTCTGAGTATAATTTTCAGTATTCTTTATCTAATGCTTTATAATATTTTACTTTCTATTATATAATGATAAAAAAAATGTGTCCATAACACATCCATTTTATGTTTGTTATCCAACACATCCCAAAAATATTTTAAGTTTGAATATTCTCATAAATTAAGATGCGACTATGCATGAGGATTTTAAATATTGCAAATTCTATTTTCAGTAGTTTGAATGATTTTTTGAGAGAAAAAAGGTATTGAATAAAATGTTGTACAAATGATTCTACCTCTAGATATTTAAAATGTTTGCTTGCAGCATTCCTTTAAGAATTTAACCCTTGAAACGCAAGTATTGATTTCAGTAATTATATTTTCAATGCAAGTTCCTAATTCAATTTTCAGTATGCTTTTCTCATTGTGTTTCATCTTGATATTCATCTATTTTGATAAATGCACTTTTTATACTCCACTGCATATACTGTGTGCTTCCTAAACCTTTCCGGTTTGAAAAACTCGTAAGATCTCAGTTTATAGTATTGGTTGGTTAGCCAGATTTCAAGTTTGTCGCCAAGAATATTTTTAATGCCAGATTTTATTTTAAGGGAACTCCGTACATATTAATGCTAAACACTGCGATTTAAAAAATAATATTGCAAAGAATAGTAATAGATTTAAATTTAAAGGAACTCAATTTCTCGTTTACTATTAAGAATAAAAAAAATAGTAATAAAGCAGGATTTAAGATTAAATCAATTTAATACTTATTTACTATTAAGAATTTAAATATTTTACCTCAGTAAGTAAAATTTTGTGCAGCTGATTTGAATTTACACATTTTAAAAACATTAAATGAAAATATGAAGTGTTTGCATTCATCAATAAAATTGAGGTTTTAGCAGTATTATATATTGTTTGATATGACATCCTAACATTTAAAAAAAATACTCTTTGTCCAAATCTATAATGATTTGAAACTGTATTACAATGAACTCCAATGGCAATGTGTAACAAAAATAATTATTTTGGCTTTTTCAACGTGAATGAATCTGGTCCATGTTTAATGCAAACACGTATAATATTAATGGATTCGCAACAATCTGTCCATTTTCAAATGTAAAAAATTTCAAAAGCAGTACATATGGTAATTAAAAAAAAATGCGGAACAGATTTAGTATAAAACATTTGGCGCGGGTTTTTTTTGGCGACGAAAAATTGCCGTTAAACATAGCATAGGGTTGCCAGATTGAAAGTCGCCACCAGAATCGGAAAAACCAAAAGTGTCAGGTGGGGTTGCCATACTATAAATTTATCGACCATATAAAACACGCCAAAAAAAACTCGCGCGCCAAATGTCCTATACTACATCTGTACCAAAAATGCTATTTTTTTTGGAATTGAATACTAATTAAATACTATTATAACAAGGATTCGATCGCATACTTAAAGCAGGTTTACTAATTGGCGAGTTAAATCCCTCCACTTGGCGATCGTACCGCAAACTAGGTCCCAACCGAGAAACTATTTGTAAAGTATACTCTAGCATGTCTTTCAAGCGCCTGTTATCTTGTTGAACTTGAATATCATTTACATAGCTGTTCTGTAACTATTTTTCCTCTATTGTCCCTCGCTTGAGAAGCGTGTTATTTTATTTGTTGTGAATGTGCGAGAGTCTGGGTGCTCTGTGTAACTTCGAGGAGTAGGTGCGTTGTACAGACTATTTTAACCTTTACTGTAATTACATGATGTCCAGTGTACAAAATGACCTGTAAATAAAGCATGGCCTACTTTTGAGTGTGTGTATTTCTCTGGTCGACACAGCTGATGCATGTTTGAAAGGACAGTGGTGTACGCAAGGGGGGTTGAGGGGGTCAAAAACCCTCCTATTGGTCTCTTAATTTATTCCATATATGCATAATAACATATATATTTTTTAATTATGCTAAAACCTTCTGTGATAAGTTTGTTTCTGTATGATTAGTTTTCAAATTTATTTTGCTTCTGTTGGGGATACTGGCTAAAAATACGAGGACGCAAAGGCATCTTACATCGTTGCTGTTTATGTTAGGAATGCTACGAAGTCACAGGACTACTAAAAAGAGGTTGCCATTGTGTGAGAAAGTTTCGATTCTCATGGATACTAGTGACCATATATGGACATGAAACCGTAGTTTTTAAGACATAATTTAGAAGAATAGAATATATGAATGCGTGGGATTGATGCGATGTTGAAAACTATAGTAATGTATAAGAACGTTATATTGAAAAAGAGAAGAGAGTTAAGAAAGGAACATGAAATAAGAGTCGAAAGAAACGCGGGTACAATACATATATTTGATAAAAATTTTTAAAATTTACACTAACAAAGGTGAGTGAAGGTGTGGCGACATCCCTATTGATTTGTTGCACCCATATTCCAATGCAGAGTCCGTTCGGAGGTCTAATTTAAGCATTAATCTTACAAGTTGGGCCATTTCTAATCTTCATCAGCTTTCATTTGTTAATAATATTCATTTTCTGCAGGCATAAATTTTCCAATTCGGGATTTTTAGAAGTTGAAAGAAACCGCCGGGGGCCTCAAAGATTTTTAATCCGGGCTTGGGGACAAAATGTATTTTGATCAAATAAAATAGGTTAGTTTGATAAAAAAAGTTCAAACTTAAAATCACTTGTATTAGGTTGGAGGGAAAGTTCTGTCGTATTTTAAATAGGCAGATGATTTTTCTTGTAAATAAAAAGAACAACTGGCTAGTGAGTCAATAGGATTTTTTTTTGTTTTTTTAGCTGCTGTATAATATAAAAGGTGCCCTTTTTTACCGTTCATCATTTACTTGTGATATTTAAAGTGAAAAACATTTCAGTAGATAAAGTGCATTTACGACACTGCATTTTATATGAATTCCAAAAAGGAAGCAATGCATCGGTTGTATGTAAAGTTTTATGTGCGGTATTTGGAAAAGATATTGTAAATGTTCGTACTTGTCAAAGATGGTTTAGCAAATTTCGTTCCGGGGATCTGAGCCTCAAAGAAAGTGATCGATCTGGACGACCATCCAAGATCGATAATGATGTTTTGCGATCCATGTTGGAAAATAATCCACATTTAACAAGTCGAGAAATTGCAGAAGAGTTTGGCATTCATCATACAACTGTTGGAGATCACATTAAATCTGTTGGGTTTGTGTTAAAGCAAAGTGTTTGGGTTCCACATGAATTAACGGAAAAGAATTTGTCTGATCGTGTAAGAATGTGTTCATCACATCTGATTAGACACAATGTGGAGTCGTTTTTGGACAGGCTGGTTACTGGAGATGAAAAGTGGATTCTTTACGAGAATATTAAGAGAAAAAAATCTTACTGCAAAATTATCTAACGGGAAAAAAAAATCACGTCTTTTGAAAGTGTTTCTAAGGCAGTTGCTGACTATTTTAACTTCAAGGATGAGAACTACTACAAAACAGGAATCCACAGGTTACCTGAAAGATGGCAACAGGTTGTAACAAATAACGGAGTATATATAATTGATTAATATTAAACACATATTTTTATAAATGAATTCAAATATTTTCTTTAAAATACGACAGAACTTTCCCTCCAACCCAATATAATCTAATTATCAGAAATTTTGAGCAAAACACGTTTCGAAAGTAAGATCCTTATTTTGCCTTTCAACTGTATTTAGCACCTGACTTATATCCTGAAATATTTTTAATATCTAAATTAGATTTTTTTGTACTTGATTTTTTTTTATAATATTTTTGTTTTTAATATTACAGATATCCCCTGCTTAGTTTGATTTTTGAATCTGTGATCTGCGGTCATAAAAAGGTAAAAGACCTCTGACTTAATATTTTTCAGGATACGATTTTCTCTCGCAAATTTAAGAAAGGTGATGCGAGATTTTTTAAAATTAATTTCATATTTAATGTATCCGAGGCGGCGTCCTTGCGAACCTTGTAGATTACCTCTATAACCTCTACACAAATTTATGAAAAAGTTTGGAAGAAACTTGTGAATAAGTTTTCCCTGTAAAAAAAAGTGCAAGTACATGAACGTACTAGTTTTTCTTTGAGTACAATTGCATCGTAAATGATCGATGACGTACTAAAATTTAAGTAATCGCAAAAATCAGCAGTGCGATTTAATATTGCTGATCTCAGCTTCTGTTCAAGCCATTCTTAACAAAGCGACCTGGCACCCTTGAAATAATTCAGAAAATGAATTTCCACATTTTTTTTATGTCGATTGCTTAAATGGAATTATTACAATTCAATTATTTTATTTCCCATTCTTTTGGCACAACTTTTTAACATTACTTTAGTTTATAACTTCTTCACGTCTCCCTGGTAGCTTAACGGATAAAGACAGCGGTGTCTGCAGATCTGGATTCGATTCCCGGTAAGTCTTGGTAGTAATTGTCGATATTTATTGAAAGTGATTTATGAACGCAGCCTATGTAGGCTAGTATCTGCTCTTTTTATTCATTTTTACCCATTGTATTCATTTTATGTATATGTCTTTTTCAAAATTGAAACTTATGTGTTCTGAAGCATGATTAGCATCGAATATATTCAAAAATGGGTACATTTTACTTATTTTTGAATACCTATTTTTAACATTGTTCAGATTTTCAAAAAGCCAATCGGATTTTTTTTCTCAACTACAAATATTTAATACGATTACATGTCATTTGAATAGAATATTTAATGGAGAATTTCTTTACATAAAAAGTCCTCTATTATTTTGATTTTTGTACTCATTTTATCTATAGGCTCCAGTTTCTATCAAACTACACCAAATTTATGTCAGGTGTTATATTTGTCACGGATTGGATCCATCATCCCTTGTCTATAAGGGATTAAAGATAGAAAGTACAAGTCAAAGTTCTGCCGCCTTTTGTACACAAAAAAATTAACAGTTGGAATTTTTTATCTCCTACTAGGAATTTTTTGATGGTAATACCCAGGCACGTAGGTATAGATTTGTCATGGGGGTGGTTCAGTCACTGATTAACTTATCCCCCCCCTCCCCAAACAAATACCCCCCCCCCCCCATTTTTAATTTTTTTTTAAAATTTATTTTATTTTTATTCAAGTAAACAGGAATACGTTGGCATATAATTATCGAAACAGCAACAGTTAACAATTGTTTTCATGAAATCGTTACCAATAACAGTCATTTAAACTATTTTTTAAATTAGTGATTATGAAATAATTACGAAATAAATTTTAGAGAACAAATTTTAAGATTCCTTGTTTAAAGTAATATACGGATCCCGTTTAACGATCGTTTCCCTTTGTCTCCGAAATTCAAGTGCTATTTAATGAAACACGATGACATTTTGTTACGCTTAGTTTGAGATAAAAAATGACTTTGAAAAAATGTTTCTGAAGCCTTTTAAAAAATATTTTTTGAGGTAGAAACCCCGAAAAATACCAGGTTTTCCCTCACGCAACTCAACAAGAAGTATTCTACTAGAAATTGAAATTTTTCTAGTTTTTAAAGTATTTTTATAATTTTTACAGAAATTCAATTTTTTTTTTCTTGACTGTCAATGGGAGGGGTTTGAACCCCCTGAACCACCCCCTTACCTACGTGCCTGTCGCACACCCTTAAGGGCGGCCCTGAATGTGTTTTAACACTTTATATTCAGCTACTGTATCAAATCTTCTAGCTATAAATTCATAAAGCTGTCGAGATAGTATATCAAACAACAATGTTCAAATATTACTCAAGTTCAGACACTGAAACGACCTTAAAAGAGCCTTTTCTGCTTCATTTGGATTGCGTAAATTTAATCTGTCGCATTTTTATGGCAGGTGCATTGAGAAAGGCAAGATCAGTGAATATTCATCCAGTCAGCTGTAAATTCTATCGCAGGCGGCGCCACTGTCGATGTGTGAAGAAACAAGTTGTAGTGTCTTCGCATGGACAAGCTTAAAGTGTTCGAAATTATAAAGTTCTTGTTTTTGTTTGTTTTAATTGTACATCATAAAAAGATGGGATCGGAAAGTATAACTATGAAAAAATAATAATGAATTTTGTATGAAGTTATTTATTTTGCTTTGTTTACGTTATTTCAAAAGGATTTTAATTCGAAGAAAAGCGTTTGGAAAAATGGTGAAATTTGTGTAAGTGAATTTTGTTTTATTTTTTCTATAAAATATTCTATTATTTTAACTTACTCTGATTTTTACTAAATTAAATAATAGATGAATGAAATTTGATATTTTACAGGACGATTCTACAATTCTACATTACTAAATCTTCATTTGTAAATGTACAAATTTAGAACTTTAAAAAGTTATTTAGAACTCGGCAGTGAATAAAAAAGTCGTATGTTACTAGTCGTAAATACCATTTAATATATAGCCGAGATTTGAATTTAAATAAAACCGTAAATGGGCTTTTATTTAGTTTTTAATTTATTATTTTCTAGCAATTATGTGTGACTGTTTATATATCAGGCGTTCAGAGCTAAAGTGGATAAAGTCCATAAGTTACAGTTTTGAGAAAATCAAGATAAAAGTTTATTAACACTAGTTGAGTCCTACAGTGATTTAGAGGAAAATAATGTGATCTGTCAGAAAATAGCAATAGCAGTGACTTGGTTCACTATGGCTCTGAAAATATACATTATTAACAAGTATAAATCCGCAACAAACAATTTTTTTTATACTTTTGGACTTTATCCACTTTAACTCTGAACTCTTCATATATCTTAACGGTTATAATTTAAAATGTTGTGCATTACAGTAATGGTTCCAAGTTAAAACCTAATTCAATATTATAATATTAGTTAGTTATTAATTAGAATATTAGTTAGGTAACTAATATTATTATTATAATATTAGTTAGTTAAACATAAAAAAAATGCCAAAGAATTTAAAACTGGTAAATATAAATTTTAGAGTATAAAATCGCATTAAATATTATTAATACGTTGTTAATGCAAAGATTAAATTTACAAATGGAATAAAATGCCACCTTTAAATTTGAGTACCAACATGTAGGCTTCTAAGCAGCATTCATTCTTGATCTAAATATATATATATATATATACAGTTAAAAATAGGTACTCAGAAATAAGTAAAATGTACTTATTTTTTAGTATATTTGATACTTATCATAGCTCCGAATATATAATTTTCAATTTTGAAAAAGACGCATGTACTGAAAACTAAGTACAATGGGTTAAAATGAATGAAAAAGAGCAGATGTTAGCCTACATAGGCTGCCTTCATAAATCACTTCCAATAAATATGGACAATTACAACTGACTTACCTGGATTCGAACCCAGGCCCACAGGGATCGCAGCCCAATGCCTTATCCGTTGCACTACCAGAGCGACGTGAAGAAGTTACAGAGGTAATGTTAAAAAGGTGTGCCATAGGAATGGCAAGTAAAATAATTTAGCTGTAATAACTCAGTTCCCATTTAAGCAATCGACTTCAAATAATGTGGAAAACCGTCTGCTGAACACATACTTTAATTTTATCAGATCGCTTTGTTAAGATGGATGGATTGAACAGAAGCTAATATTAAATCACACTGTCATTTTTGAGAAAATATTGTTACTTAAATTTGAGTACGTCATCACTCATTGACGATGCAATCGTACTAAAAATACCGAGTACGTTCATGTACTCATATTAAGCTCCTTTTTTTTACTGTGCATTTAGAAATGATTCATGTTGCATTTTCCCGCCTATTTATATGCGTTTCCGAAAAATTTCATAAAGTGAATACAATTTGTTATTCGAAAACAAAAGCAGTATCAGTTTCATAAAAGAAAAATAAGTAGGTTCATGTACTCATTTTTAAGTAAAATTTTTTGTACAGTATATATTTATAAAAAATAGTGTAAAAGGAAAAGATGTATGGAATAGGTTGAACGTTCTGTATATTAAGCATTATTTATAAATGCGTTTTTTGGCATTGCCGAAGTGTAGGAAACAAAAGAATGGAAAGGAGCAAAAAAAGACGAGTTACACCAATACTAATACTTCTTCGAAAGAGATTGCGATGTCATGTGTGAAAATGCACATAAAATTTCCACATTTGTCCTTTGTATGCTTTCTATAGATATTATTATTTAGATTAACTTCTCTAAAACATTTATATTAGTTTTTTATTTAGACATGTGTTGAGCAAACACAGCATATGTTCGTGACAAAGATATGAATTTTGAATTTAAATGGATTTATTTTTAAATGAGAGGATTTTAGTAACCAGAATAATATTTTCCTGGGAATTATATTTTTGCTGATTTTGGATCAAAAGGAAAATAAATAAGTTGATCTACTTGTATTTGAGGCGATTAAACTAATAGTAGTTCAAGTCCATTTTGACTAATACCACAATTACTATACACCACTAGTTATATATGCATATATCTCATCAAAACATTAATAACGAAACTTTGTCCTCGCAGTGGTGGCTCGTAGACTACAGCAAGTACAGCCGGGCTGCACCTAATTTTATTAGTGTCCTTTAAAACTAAAAATATATATTTTACTAATTTTCTTAAATAAAGATTAGAATCGGTTATAACGAAATTTTTACTGTAAGTAAAAAAAAAATCCCCGATAAATAGCAAACCTGTTGCGTAATACACAATTCAGGAGGGAGAAAAAACTTTATTCAATCAAAACTGCAGCCAAAAAGCTAGGTTAGAAATCGGCTTAATCGTTGCCATGACAACATTACGTAGCATGACTTCCCTACAACCTAAAATAGATGTTGTGATGAAACAAATGCAGCCCAAAAGGATTTTTTCAAATCTGCTGTACTTGGGACTGCGATGGATTGATTGGCTCGTGCGTGAATCGGCGAGGCGGGCTGGGGGGAAACCGAGAATTTCCAAGAATCTCTCCAAACGGAAATTTTTTTCCTGATAAGCTTACATGTGTGTTGTTGTTTCGTTACTTAAATTAATATTAAAATTGACCGATTCGCAAGTTTAAAAGAAAGGAGGATTGATTTAACTTTCAAAAAATAAGTAAGTGTTTTCTATTTTTTTCGCATGTTATCATTTCATAAAAATTGAATGGAAACTTTGATTATAGTAATAAATATTAAAGAATTTCCGTTCATGTATGGTTGTGGAAAATAGGGAGTTTCACATGATTTCGGCTGCACTAACATTTTCGACAACAGGTAGCCACTGTTGTCCTATAGAAATCAGTAATTTAAGACGGAAATAAAATATTATTTTTAATATATACCAAAACATATTGCCATTTTATTTAACTTTAAAAATCCTCTTTAATTACTAATTTATTGTAGATTCCCATTAGAATAATTAACTTTGCTATTCATTATAGAAGTATTTGCACAGCTGTAAATAAAATTCTCACTTGATGATAAATTAGCTCCCATAAAAAAGAATTCTATCACTTTTTTAGAAAACAATCCGCGTTATTGCGTTTCCGAAGATCTTTTTTCGTCATTCCTGTGAAATTCTCCGAAATTCCTATTCAAAAACACAATCCTTTGCGAAGGTTGTGTGATGTCACGGCTGACGTATGGTGTGAAAAATAAATTTTGTAACTATAGAAATTAATGGAACTCCACTGTTTGACCTTTTTTAACCGACTGAACAGCGCGCCAACAAAAAGGCAATAGCCCAATTGCAGCCGAAGGGAGTGGGGTTTACCATATTCTCAGAGAAGAAAACAATTGTTTATCGCCCAGACAAAGGTTGCCATGGGCCGCAATTGGAACTTTCCAAACAGAAACTCCAAAATAAAACCGCCAAAAACTTTAAATTAAAATCGCCAAATCGCACGCCAAGGGGTGAGGTTATAAATTCTACTGTTATGTATTTCTTTTTTTAAGTATGTTCGCGCAAGACTTTGGTTCTAGTTCAGATATTTGGACAATCTTTCTAGTTGTTGTTGGGGATGTTTTACTTGGGGGCCATTTGAAAAAAAATATCCGGTTATTCAGCATTTAACTATCCGAAATTCTTAATTAAGCTGACCATTTGCAAGAAAAATATTGCCCGATTTCGCATTTTTTTTTATAGAGAGAAAAGTCCACTCAGGCAAAATTCGCAAAAAAATAATCAAGCCAACCGGTCGGGTTCGCAACGCTAAGCTAGGTTATACGGCTGTTATATATCCGGAACTTTAGATTCACCGGAGTTATTTTATAAAATTTATCCGATTTCAAAATGTTATTGTTTGCACAACAATGGCATTTCGTTTCCCAACATTTATTGCCATGGATAGGGATTCTTTTACCACATACATTGTTGAGACGAAATGTAAACAGAAGTTGTTACTTGAATTTATTGATGAACAATACAATTGGGCGAAGCCCCCTTCCTTTCCTGCTAAATTAAAAACTAAAAAAGGAAAAACAAAAATATATTTAAAAAAAAAAAAAAGGAAAACCCACTTAAAGAAAATGCGCTAAAAAGTAAAAAATAATTTACTGACGAGTTGAAAAAATGTTATTATTTAATATCAATTTTATACTTATTACAACTTTTTGAAGTGGGTGCCAATTTACAAAAATCATACCTAAATTTTGGTGCCGATTTCAAAAAGTTTTAATAAGTATAAAATTTATATTAAATAATTCATTTTTTTCAACTCGTTCGTAAAATAAAAAAATATTTTTAACTTTTTAATGCATTTTCCTTAAATCGGTTTTCTTTTTTTAATTTTTTTTGTTTTTATTATTATTGTGTTTGTTTAGAAAAGAGAAGTGCTCATTACAAATGAGGGTTGAAATTTGATTAATTTGTATTATTTTAATAGAAAATTAGGCGCCCATGCGTATAAAATCATGATATAAAGTAAGTCATATATGGGGCGTAAATGAGGGACCGAGGCGTCAGACGAAACAGCTTGTTTATCTTCCTTCTCTTGGAGACCAATCCCTATCAATACAATCTACTGGTGCTGAAATGACATCTATGCTCCGACTATTTCCCTTACACTTTTTAATGTAAAATTTAATTTTATTTAAATTATACTGCTTTGCTACGGATTTTTAACTAAAAATATATTTTAAACAATAATTAAAAGCAATAACTTGAAGCAAAAAAAGTTATCCCATTGCAACAGATAAATTATACAATGTTCCTTTTTTTCATCTATTGACGCGATATTTTCATCTAAAAATGATGCAAAACTTGTCAAGTTATAAAAAAAACCTTCATATCTGGTTCAAGGACCACGGGTGGGTTCTTTTTGCAGAAGGCCCCGCATCAAGGGCGACACTGTTCCCAACACGTGGTCTGCGGACCACTGGTGGCCCGTAAGAGTACCTGAAGTGGTCCGTAAGAGTACCTGAAGTGGTCCGATGAGCTATTGCCTAATCATCAAAATATTTTTTATATCTTTTTTTAAAAGGTATTTTTAACGTGTTTTTCTATGCAAAAAATATAAATAAGGAATCAATATTTATTTGTTTAAACGAAAAATTATATGTTTAACCTAACTTTTAAACGCTCGTATTTAAAAAGTACTTGATGAGGAAGCATTTGTATTTTATTGAAAATATTTTTATGACAGTCCCAGTCAGTCTGCTGAACCCGCACTGAAAGAAAAAAGGTACTTAAAATGAGTACCTTAGCCTACTTGCTTTTCTTTGAGTACAATTGCATAGTAAATGAGCGATGACGTACCCAAATTTAAGTAACCGTGCTTTCTCAAAAACGAGGAGTGTGATTTACTATTGTTGATTTCAGCTTCTGTTCAAGCCATCTTAAAAAAGCGACCTGACAAACTTAAAATAGGTGTTCAGAAGATGGTTTTCCACATTAATTGATGCCGATTGCTTAAATGGAAACTGAGTTATTACAACTCAATTACTTGCTTCTCATTCTTTTGACACACCTTTTTAACATTACTTCTATTTATAACTTCTTCGTGTCGCCCTGGTAGTTTCACGGATAAGGCTCTGGACCGC
This sequence comes from Troglohyphantes excavatus, assembly GCA_963932185.1. Taxonomy (NCBI): domain Eukaryota; kingdom Metazoa; phylum Arthropoda; class Arachnida; order Araneae; family Linyphiidae; genus Troglohyphantes; species Troglohyphantes excavatus. Next base: position 54,883,213 of record OZ010670.1, read on the forward strand.
GGTGCATGAGGAACTGTGGTTATGATTCTCGGTAAGTTTGGGTTGTAATTGTCGACCTTTTTTCAAAGTTATTTATGAAGGCAGAGTATGCAGGCTAGCATCTGCTCATTTTATCCATTGTACTCATTTTTGAGTACATGTCTTTTTCAAAATTGAAACTTACGCATTCGGAGCTTTGATAAACATTGAATGTAATCAAAAACGAGTACATTTGAATTAATTTTTAGTACCTACTTGTAACAGTGTACTTTCCCAGAAAAAAAACATTTTCTGCAAATTGTAGCACCAAAATAATACTCGCTTGTATATATATATACTAAATACTTTCACCACTCTTGCAAAAGTTGTATCAATAAGCTTAGTTGAAAGTGTATCCAATTGGCGAATATAAATGGCGTCAAAATGACATTTATATTCGCCAATTGAATACACTTCCTGCTTGAAATATAGAGCAACGTCAGAGATCTACAAATAAGTCGTGCAGTCTGTTTAAGCATTGCACATCGCACCTACTTCTCAAAACTCATTTTAGATTCAGATTTATAACCGTTTCAGTTCGTGATTGCTATGGCCCTTACTCTCTGAGCGGTTAAGAAATGGAGAAGATTTAGAGTTAGTGCACTGTTAAAAATAGGTATTCCAAAATAAGTAAAATGTACTCATTTTTGATTACATTCGATGCTTATCATACCTCCGAATACATAAGTTTTATTTTTAAAAAATACATGTACTGAAAAATGAATAAAAAGAGCAGTAGCTTGCCTACATAGGCTGCCATCATAAATCACTTTCAATACATATCGACAATTACAACCAAAACTTACCGAGTATCGGAACTAGTTCCTCATGCACCGCGGTCCAGAGCCTTATCCGTGAAACTACCAGGGCGACGCGAAGAAGTTATAAATAGAAGTAATGTTAAAAAGGTGTGCCAAAAGAATAGGAAATAAGATAATCGAATTGCAATAACTCAGTTACCATTTAAGAATTCGACATCAAATAATGGGGAAAACCATCTTCTGCACAAATATTTTAAGTGTGTCAGGTCGCTTTGTTAAGATGGCTTGAACAGAAGCTGAAATGAGCAATATTAAATCACACTGCTCATTTTTGAGAAAGTACGATTACTTAAAATTGATTACGTCATCGCTCATTTACGATGCAATTGTACTTTAAAAAAAAGTACATATTTATATTATTCCCAATGTGTATAATTTTTTAATATTTTTATAGATATTGCTTTTAAAAACTCCCCAAAACGCTTAGATTTTAAAAAAATATTTTAACATAGAATAGTTTTACGAATTTAAAGTTTATGTGCAGTGCTGTACAAACTCGATATCCATTGAAGACGGTAGACATCCAAACCTTTTTCATGGTAAACATTTTATACTCGGGAAACATTTGAAATTTCGTTCTTTTAAGGGGGACCCGAGCCCCAAAATCCGGAAAAATTGCTAAATTTTTTTTCTTCATAAAACATTGCTAAACGTACTTAAGAAGGTGTGTACAAAATTTCAAAACGGTAAAAGAAACATAACATATGTTTGTTTAGATGTTTATATACCATTTATCATCTCTCTACATACTTTTTGTCTGCAACAATCGTCATTTACTCAAAATATTTTTTTTAAATTTTGGTCACGTTTAAAATGCTAAGGCTTTGTTAATAATTAACTTAAAACTAAACTGTTTAATAGTTTTTGAAGCTCTAATATTTGTTTTATAAACGTATGTATAGCTTTTTTAAATTAAGTTTTAATTTATTTTTTTACAAATTAGTAAACTTAAAAAATTAATTATTTTTAGGGTTTTGAACTTAAAATAAATTTTTGAAGACAATTAAAACACAAATCCGCAAAAGTCTATACATACGTTTATAGTATGTACCTTAACGTTATTTAATCAATTAAAAAAATTTAAAAACATTAAAAATTAAAAGAGGAGTAGTGTTTTTAAAAAAAGTATTTTTAAGCTTAAAAATACAAAAAATAACAAAAATAATTTTTTTAAATATATTTTTGTTTTTGATTATTGTTTAGAAAAAGATGTTCTAATAATATAAAAAAATGGTATGTCTAAATTCATTAATAAACAAATTAGGATTTGGGGCTCGGGTCTCCCTTAATGGAACAGTTACACCTCGTGCCTGTTCTTTTTAAATAGGTATTCTTTAACTTAGGGTTCATAAAATATGCGAATACCCAAGTGATGTCGTTCTTTTAAATGTAGTTAGATAAAGAAGCTAACGAAAGAAAAGCGTTTTTTATGTTCACGCAAGAACATGCTGTTCTCAATCAATTTCATGAACAGGTGGAAAATAACAGATCGTTATTTATGTGATCAAATCCCGAGTACATGAGATTAATAGAAATTTCATAAAATAAAAACAGGAATATACTTTGTTTGATGAGATTAAAAATCCACGAATACACATTTCTCAATGTTAGCTACTGAAAATGAGAATATAAACCCGTTCTTTTGTTTTTCAATGTATTTGTGTTGTAAACAAATTACCTTTCAATCCTGTTGAATACCAAAAAAACTACCTGTTGCCTTAAATTTACTCGAATTTTTTTTTATATAAATAGCAAACTTTCAAAATACTTATTTTACTAAGACATAATTTTAAAATAAGGACTAAAACCTCTTCATCTGATAGAACATCTGAGTATATTAAACGAGAAAGAAAATCTGAATTTAGTAGATATTAAATATTCATCCATCCACTGACCTCTCGCAACCAAACCACCAACCATGCCAGGACAAAGCACAGGAAATGGACAAAACAACAAGAAGAAACCCAATCGTACCAAGAAAAGAAAAAAAACAAGGGACCCAAAAGAAAGCTAAAACACAGTCTAAATATCAAATCGGAATTTAACCCTCAAAAGTAATAAAACTATTAAAAACCAAAATATAGTCAAGTATATCATTAAACATTAATTCTTAATTAAGAATATAACTTTCGATGGCATACCTATGTGATTCAAAAATTAACTCAGAAGTGAGTTATCTGAGTTTTGATACAAGAAACTCATCCCATTATTTCAAAATTCAATAGATTGATTCTGTGCGCAAATAATAAAGTAAGCTAAATCTTCATTTGTTCACTATAAGGTAATCCGAAACTTCGTCTTTTATTTTACAAGTCAGTTAAAAACTGCAACAGTTCCATTTTGAGAAGTCGCATCTTCTTATTTTCCAATTTCAAAGTAATTAATTCTTCCTCTGTTTAATCTTCAATTCTAATCCATTTTCATTCATCACTATGAATACAATATTTCATTCTTCTAAATCAATATAAATTTTAATCTGTTGATTTTCAAAAAAATCCCTTCAAAAAATTAACTAAAGTAAGTTAAGGGAGACCCGAGCCCCAAATCCTAATTTGTTTATTAATGAATTCAGAAATACCATTTTTTTTATATTATTAGAACATCTTTTTCTAAACAATAATCAAAAACAAAAATATATTTAAAAAAATTATTTTTGTTATTTTTTTGTATATTTTAAGTTTAAAAATACTTTTTTTAAAAACACTACTCCTTTAATTTTTAATGTTTTTAATTTTTTTTAATTGATTAAATAACGTCAAGGTACATACTATAAACGAATGTATAGACTTTTGAAGATTTGTGTTTTAATTGTCTTCAAAAATTTATTTTAAGTTCGAAACCCAAAAAATATTCAATTTTTTAAGTTTAATAATTTGTAAAAAAAATAATTTATAACTTAATTTAAAAAAGCTATACATACGTTTATAAAACAAATATTAGAGCTTCAAAAACTATTAAACAGTTTAGTTTTAAGTTAATTATTAACAAAGCCTTAGCATTTTAAACGTGACCAAAATTTTAAAAAAATATTTTGAGTAAATGACGATTGTTGCAGACGAAAAGTATGTAGAGAGATGATAAATGGTTTATAAACATCTAAACAAACATATGTTATGTTTCTTTTACCGTTTTGAAATTTTGTACACACCTTCTTAAGTACGTTTAGCATCGTTTTACGAAGAAAAAAAAATTTAGCAATTTTTCCGAACTTTGGGGCTCGGGTCCCCCTCTATTATGTTCAAAAAGGGGAAGAGGGCACGGCAAGGCTATTAAACTCCAGTCTGACCTGCTTGGTGTTCCCCAATTGGAATACTTATTTCATTGGACTAAAAAAATAATCTATATAACACTGTGGTACTAAAATGGTCTTTGTAAATAAGATAACGGAAATATTATGTTGAATCCTGAAGTACGCGTATAACTAGCAGCTACTGATTATGCTTATTATACAAGTTGTTGAATTGTCAACTTATTGAAAATATTCCCAAGTATTCTACGATGTCAATTTCTGAACAAAACAATTGAACTTTAACGCCGCCTAACCTCATTCAGCTCTCGGAAGCAATTCATCATTGAACAACCCACTCACGGTCAAACGTGCCAAACGAAGTTTACTTTCTTGTTATTTATTTTTGCAAGCCCTGGATTCTGGAAATGACCTTTAATTTCTATTGCATATTTAATGCCACGTATGAGAAACAACAAATCGTGTCTAAAATACGAATCTCGGATCGAGTAAGTCATTAAATCTGTTTGAATTGAGTATCGAAATCGTTTTGGGATTGGAAAAAATACTCGGAATTTACAGCGTCTTGTACTTGTTAAGTAGAACCAGGGCCAAACTTAGCGGCTAAGCGATTTACAGCAGGGCATTCGGGGCACTTGCCCAGGGCCTCCATTGTAAGGGGGCCCCTAAAAAATGTAATTAAAAAAATATATATATAGTTTTTTTTGTAAGTTTTTTGCAAAATTTCTATTATTCTATCCAATCAAATGACTTTCATGTTTCTTGAACATTCAGGATGCATGTCCTCTTTTGCGTTGTCCTTTCAGGATCTTTGCAAAAATCAATTCATGCGATATAGCATGCTCAATTTCGTAAATTTGGCAGTTTTATTTGAACGTCGGGGGCCCCCAAAAGTTATTTTGCCCTGGGGCCCTAAATTTGTAAGTCGGTCACTGGCGGGGCCCCGTACAAAAATAATTTCGGGGCCCCTTTCAATCCTTTTTAAAAAATAATGAATAAGTATGAATAAAACTTATGAATTGTGGAACATTTTAATAAGTTTGTCAGATGTTTTTTGTAGTGTTGTTACGAATATTTGATACTACATTTCATTTATAGAGTGTTTGTTATACAGGGAGTTTCAGAATTATCTTTACAACTTTGTCACGCAATACCACCTAAAAGTATTAAGATAGTTAAGTTATGTTATTTGCACATGGAAACACATAAAGCTTTATTTGCCCGCAATTTTTTTCCCAAAACCATTTACGTACCAATACACCCTCAACGCACTGCGCTTCCTCCTGAGAATGGGTGTATGAAAATAATCTTCACAACGTTGACACGGAATGAAACCTGTCAGTCGTGCTATTTACCATGGAGATGTCCGAATGGATCTCTCTAAAATCGTAACGTAGGGTATCTATCCTAATACCTTATTTAGCAGATTATAAAGATGTTCTACTGTCACAAAAAAAAAGCACAAGAAATTAATTTTATTCATAATATTCGCATTTTGCGTGTTTTTTTCTAATAAGCGCGGGGCTCTCCAGAAGCGCCGGGCCGCAACAATAAGAACATGGGCCCTCCAGAGTCGCGGAGCTCCTCCTAATAAGCGCGGGTCCCCACCAATAAGCACGAGGGCCTTCCAATCTACTCTAGAAGTGCGGTTAACTGCGCGGTGACACGTGTCGCACACCCCTAAGGGCGGCCTTGAATAGAACTGGATACGATGCTTAATTCTAATTGGATGTGATCGATTCGAAACATAAATGATTTTAGGCTCAAAATGAAGGAAATTCACGAAAAATGAAATTAAGGGGACTTGGTACCCTTTGATTTGAGAAAATCAATGAAAATATCAATATTTATTTTTTTTGCTTAAAATATGCTCTTATACCTAAAGTTTATTATTACAAAGTTTTGAAACGATCTGATAATTATAAATGTAATTAAAATGCGTTTCATTACTCTCATAGCACATAAAATGCTACGTCCATTTCAATGTTTACATTTTTGACGCAACAGCTTTTCGTCATTTATTTAAGGAAAAATCAGCTAAGAACAAGTTGAACGTGTTTATCTGTGACTGTATCTATCACATCACGTGTTTGTTTACTTTTTTTTACTGTGGTTTGATATAATTTTAAATTTGAAGGTACAAGAGACGTATTTGCTAAAGGCGACGTATTTAACAAATGTAATAACATGTTTTTGCTATTGTCAAAGCATATTCTAAAGTCTTTTATGGTATGGAATATGTATGTTTAATGAATTCAGTTGTATTAGTATGGTTTCTAACACAAAATTAGTCTAAAACAATATTTTAAACACTATTATTTTGATTTTAACAGATTTTTCTCCAAAATTTAGTTTTATTATCATTTTAAAACTGAGTACACAATAGTGATTTAATATACTCCAATTAAATAATAAAAACCGGAATTTTATATGTATGCAAGTAGTTATAAAATTAATTATGTGTAAAGAAAATATCAAATGTATTCCTCGAGTTATTTGAATTTGAAATGTTTAAACTGATTTATCTCAGTTTGTGTTTTTTGCATATGCCACGGTATTTAAATTAGGAATACTTTCTCACATATTATTCAAATGACTTGATTTTTTTTCTGAAATACCAGTATAACCTATTTAAAACAATCAAGGATCGGTTTTGCAAAATAATGAAAAGAAAAAAAGTTAAAAATTAAAAAGTAGACTAAATCATGTTTTTTTCCATTTTTTTGCATATACATCGACATTTTATTTTTTTTTCTCAAGAACTAAATCGGTTATTTCAAATTCGATCCTTAAAGTTATAAAGTATAGTACAGTGAATGTAAGAAAAAAAAATTCTTTACAAAATTATAAAAACTGAAAGAGAAAAACCATTTTTAAAACCGTTCAATTTTTTTAAAAAAAAATTAAATTTTGAAAAATATACTCATAAAAATAATTTTTTTGTTGCTAAAATCATGTTATATAATAATAACCTTCAATAATATGTGTAAAATATCTATGTAAATTATTTAATAAAAAAAATTATTCCAAGGGTACCGAGTCCCCTTAACACATCTGTACAATAATATATCTACTTAATAGTTGCATGTGTGATCTCCTTATACATCAATATACTACCCATTTTTAGAATAAAATACTTTATACCATTAATTCGGATTTTATTCAAGATTTCAAAACATCGTGTATCAAAAACTAAAACGCATGCATATGGCCCTAAAATGTGTAAACAACAAGTCAGGTAACAAAATGTTACATTTCAACGACTCTTTCAAAGTACAGGGTGAGTTCCATAAGTAATGCGACCAAATTCATAAAAAATCATATATTGGTCATATTCGTACAATTAGTTAAAAATCTTCAAAATAGCATCCTTCTGCGTCGATACATTTATGGAGGAGGTTTTTCCAGGCCTGGAAAATGCATCATGGAAAGCCTTCTCCGGGAGGTCCTTTAGAGCCGATGTAACATGAGCCTGGATGTTTTCAATTGTGTCCCAATGTTTCCCTTTCAGGGCTCCTTTTAAGCGGGGAAACAAAAGCAAATTCTGGGGGAGCCAGGTCAGGCTTGTAGGAGGCTGACGAACCAGTGGGGTATGCGTCCTGGCCAGGAAATCGTGATGAAGTTTCCATGCGTCCTTGATGTCACTTTGGCAGCGCGCGATCCTCCTTTCTAGCCAGGACCCATACCCCACTGGTTTCCCAGCATCCCTACAGTCCTAACCTGGCTCCCCCAGACTTTTTTTTTGTTTCCTCGCTTAAAAGGAGCCCTGAAAGGGAAACATTGGGACACGATTGAAAACATCCAGACTCATGTTACATCGGCTCTTAAGGACCTCACGGAGAAGGCCTTCCTGGATGCCTTCCAGGCCTGGAAACACCGCCTCCATAAATGTATCGACGCAGGAGGGTGCTATTTTGAGGAGTTTTAACTAATAGAACGAATATGTCGAATAAATGATTTTTTATGAATTTAGTCGCATTACATATGGAACGCACCCTGTATACCGTGACCAATACACCCAAAATTATCTTGCTTCAATGAACAACAGTATTAAACACTCACGGTATAAATACATATATCAAAAACTCACATTTAATCGAAGACTATTTAATTTCAAATATAAATATCACTATAAAAAGAATTATTATACAAATTCGTTGCAATCAATCCCGTATATTTTTTTAAAGAGTTGCTTTCGAAATATTTCCTAACAAGTCCTGTAAATTTTGTAACACAACAGAAAATAAAACCTGGGATCATGTTTTTTTAGTCTGTCGAATTAACGATGCATTCAGACGAAAATACTTATCATCATAATCCAGTAACATTTCAACAATCCTAAAATTTTACAATAAAGAATATTTTTGTTTTTATAATTATGCAATCTCTGTTTTAAAATTCCGGGAGGACTTGATCAGTGAACTTGGGTAGGAATAACAGATTAAAAACCCAATTCTAATTGTTCATGTAATTCATTTTTGTCTTTTTTTATTGTATATTTGTCTCAAATTGTGTTTTAAATTTTTTTTTAATTTATTATATTGTATTTTGTGTAATCAAACTTTGTATCCGCTTTTGTTAAAATATGTTGCTAACCTTTGTAAATGGGCTACGGCCCACTACAATAAACTTATCCATCTATCTAACAAAATGTTTTCGAAATTATAAAAAACGATTGAAAATAATACTCAGAATTTTACGCATAAGCTTTTATTTAGTTTTTTTTAAAACTACTGAGCTCATTACAATGATATTCGTCATTCGAAGAACATGAATAGTTTCAGTAAAAGCATCTGACATTTACAATTCATTTATCACGTTAAAATGTGTATTGTTTTGCCTATTTTCTTTACGGCTAGCCGAATGTCCATAAATCAACGTGAATAATGCAATAATGCTAAGTTTTGAGAAAGATAATAAATTAACATATGAGTAATATATCATTTAACCCCTCTGGGAACTAGATTTAAATAAGTCAGTCAAAGTACTTTGACCTCCGAACGATTTCAAGGGATTCCATGTTGCCCAGTGGATAAAGACTTTCAGCTGGTGATCAGAGGATTGATAGTTCGAGCCCGTGCGGGGACTTGACAAAGGAAAGTAAAAATGTAATGATCTTGCGATCGGAGGGTTTCTAGCTTCGCTAAAAAAATACTAGAAGGTCGTCCAGAACAATTATACCGGCGTGTATACGGGACTGGTGCACGATAGTCTGATCGGAGTCTAATGTCCGGACGCCTATTGAGGGTGCGTCGGGTGCCAGCTCAGGTGTTGTCCTCGTCATTTGACCATGGTTCAAAAATACGAGGCATCGTTCTATGGTCTTTCCTTCGAGATAGACCCCGAATCGTTGCCAATAGCCCAATTTGCAGCTCTAGTGCGACGTTATTTAAACCAAACCGAACGATTTTGTCCACTTTACTCCTGAAAAGGTAAAGATCCTCCGTAGCCAAGTGGATAAAGGCGTCAGGTGGGAATCAGTGGGTTCCTGGTTCGATCCTGTGCGACGGACTTGACAAAGAAAAGTAGAAAAGCAGTGATCTTGCGATCGGAGGGTTGCCAACTTCGCTACAAAATACTAGAAAAGTCATCCAGAACATCCACAAAAATTATCACCGTGTATATGGGACTGGTACACGATAAATCTGATCGGGGTACAAAGGCCCAGCATCAATTAAAGGCGTTAGGTGCCAGCTCAGGTGTTGTCCTTGTCATCTGACCATGGTTCAAAAATACGAGGCATCGTTAATTGGTCTTTCTTTCGAGATAGGCCCGGAACCGTCGCCAATACACTGTAAAAAATTTCCGAGTAAGATTACAGCACAGTTTGCTGGTTAAAGTAACGCCAACACACTGTGCTTTATTTTTACAGTGTGCTGTAAAATAATTTTGCTGTACTTTTAAATCACACGTGCTGTATTTTTACAGTTTGCAGTAAACTATTTTTGCTGTAGTTTTTCATCACGTGTGCTGTAATTTTACAGTAGCTGTAAAACAAATTATTTTATTTCTCTTAACCGGTTGTTGCATTTTTTTAATTACAGAGCATTTTCTTTTTTTATAGCACACTTTTTAGTGTACTATAAAAAAAATAAAATGCTTTGTAATTTTAAAAAAATGCAGCAACCGATCAAGAGAAATACAGCAATAAGCGAAAAAAGAAAGACATGTTTTTGCAGTTATTGTAAAAGTTAGCGGGTTTTTTACTTTATGCGAGTAGAATAAAAATTACAAGGCAGCACAATTCTGATCATATTCAGAAAACAGACAAACAATAATGGTTCGTTTATGAAAATATTTATTTAAAAAAGGCATTTAAACAGAGAAAAATATCAAGTCAAATTTATAGATTTAAAAAAGGCATTTAAACAGAGCAAACTATAAATTCAAATTAAATATGAGAATAATCGTTATGTATAATTATAAATACAAAAATACGAACAAATAATTTTAGGTAAATATTTGACATATAACACTTATACAAAACTTGTCAAGTTTGCTTTTTTGCTATTCTGATCGTAAGAAGAAATTGGCTTTACTTTAGAATGCACAATAAAATTTTATCATAAACTCTGATAATGTATCTCCATTAAAAAACACTAGAATACTTGAGGAGCGTGCATGTGCAAAAACAAACATGTCAAAAAATATAAAAAAAATATATAAGCATTTAATTTTATAAAAACAAATCACATTTACCTGTTTTTATACATTTGTTTTAATATTTCTAAAAATATTATAATTAATTAAAAATTATAACTTAATTTACCTTCTACAATTAAACTTATATTATTTGCTACAATTAGTTTCGTTAAGTACCTAATTCTGTTAGTGCATTTGATACATAATTAACAATTTTTATAACATATGATGACCATCAAAATTACTAAAACAATTATTTCTACAAATTATTACAAATAATCTGCGAAATGGCCATAACATTATAGAAAAATTGAGCCATCTTTCCAAACTTTTCATTTGAAGAGTCATCGGCTGTCATCACTATTTTTTAAATTGCATATTAGTTTCTTTATGAAACTTATGCTATTTTATGTTTTACAGCAGTTTTTGATGTATGGTTAAATTCACTCTAGAGCTGCACAGTCGCTGTTGATAATAATTCAGGGCTCTCTCGAAAAAAAGGCCGGGTTACACTGTCTCGTATTTTTTAACCATGGTGAGATGACGAGGACAAAACATGAGCTGGCACCCGACGCAATCTGAATAGGCGTCAGATCATTGGACCACGATCAGATTTAATGTGCACCAATCCGATATACACGCCGATGGAAATTGAGGTTATTTTAAGAAGACTTTCGTAATTTAGTAAGGAATCTAGTCACACTAGAGCTGCATAGTCGGCTATTGGCAATAGTTCAGGGCTATCTCGAAGAAAAGACATGGGAATACTGTCTCATATTTTTTAACCATGGTGAGATGACGGGGACAAAACATGAGCTGGCACCCGACGCAATATGAATAGGCGTCAGATCATTGGACCACGATCAGATTTAGCGTGCACCATTCCGGTATACACACCGATGGAAATTGAAGATAATTTAACCCGCCTCCCCAGCAGTTTTTGAAGAGGAGTAAACTGAAAAAAAAACATAAATCAGTAAATATATTATTTTAACAAAAAGCGAATAAATTGAACACAATAAATTTTATGAAAAACAACTTTAAGACTACAATTATATTAAGGAGTGTTTATTTTTAAATACAAGTAATATCACAAATTTTTTTAAATTTTAAATTAGACGTTTCAAAAATTATTTATTAGTTTTTAATTATTTAAGAAATAAAAATGCAAAATTTAAAACATATAATTTCACAATAAAAAATATGTTTATATACATTTAGTCTCCTTCTAAAAACAAGTAACGGATGTAAAAGTATTCCAGAAAATATTATAAGAATACTTATACATAATAAAATTCTGATAATTGTATACTTGTATGCCTCATGCGGTTCAAAGTTTAAAAGTTTCAGATTTGATCAAATTCAAATTAATTGCTCATATAAGCAAATTAAGATAAGATGATCATTTTATTTTTTTGTGAAAAGACTAATAAGATACAGCTATACTTTATCTTAGTTAAAAAAGATGTTTTGAACAATTTTATGAATGTGCGTTGAGTTCCCCATAATATTTTTTAATATTTATTTTCCGAAATGTTTGCTACATTTTTGGCTCTTTAATATTTATTTACCGAGTTTTTTGTCACACAATTTTCATAAAATACAGATTGCTGCCATTCGTAAATAATCGAAGCTAATTAAATCTTGCACATCAAACAAATATAAAAATTTGACAGGATTTTAAAGCATTGACAAACGATCCCCACAAATGAAAATCGGATTTATTCTCAATCCTCTTATGTAATCGTATTTTCCGTTGACATACATATAATAAAAACTACACAGAGCTTCCAATTCTAGTACTTAGATTACTCTGAGAAATTTTCGGAAACAGATTACATCATAATGTGCTGTAAATTGTGTTTACAGAACGTTCTGTAAAATAAAACAGCAACGTGCGCTGTATTTATGCTACGAAAATGCTGTATTTTTACAGTAATTTTTTACAGTGTAGTCCACTATGCAGCTCTAGTACGACGTTAATTAATCAAACCAAACCGAACGATTTTGTCCACTTTTCTTCTGAGAAGGTAACTTGCAAATTCTACTATCCCATGCATGTCATATATTTTCCCGAAATTACTATATTTTAAATTTTCCTTAACAGCCACGCCTTTTCTATAATTTAATTTCGCCATAATAATCTTCCACGTGTCTACAAAGCTCATCATCCCATATGACGCGTCTATCGGATTCGATCACATATCCGTCTTTAGTGAAATGGAGTTCTTTTTGCTGCCTAATATTGCGCTACCGAAATATTACAAACGCTTCATAATTAGACTGTCAATGATTCCTAAAGTATAAATTTAAAAATAAAAAAAATTCCAAATCAAAAAATAATCGAACTACCACAATGTTTCGTAACTGCGCGGTTAGAAACTACAAATTGCGCCAAAGAAAAAGGGGGAAAAAATCGCTAAACGGAAGATGTCTAAAACTATGCGGTAAACCGTTGACTTTTCAAAAAGATATTGTATCAGAGATAACACTTCTATTACAAAAACAGATGATTCGTTAAAACTTCTTCTGACATCAATGGCCACAACATGGTTCGCACAGTCCTTAAAAGTCCTTAAGAACTACTTAATTTAGGTAGGTACTTAATTAAGGGCCCTTAAAGTCCTTAATTTTCAACTAAGGTCCTTAATTTTTGTCATATGAGTTTTTTTTACTAATTCACATGGATGATATTTTTTCATTCCGAAATTCCAAGTTTTTAAAAATTTCGGAACACAGAATAGAATTCTGGGTGCATTAAAATATCGGAATGTAGAATTCCGGATTTTACTTTGATAGTGTCCACACTTTTGACCGTTATATGCAAGTGTAAATTAGAAAGGCGTCAGTAGACGGATTTAGTGATAGGACGGATCAAAAAAAAAGTTGTCCGATTTTTTAGTCAATGCTATTTCATTATCATACACGACACTTCATCGTTAGAAAATCTCAGCTCGTTTGACGTTTTGTGAAGAATTGATACTCATTCTAGAAAATCGGCAACATTCACAAGAATGTAGCATCTTTAACATTTCTGTGCTAGAGTTTGCCGGAACTGGTATCCTACGCCAACTTGCTACGAAACCACATTTACATGGGATTCTGCGCCAATTTTGTACCAATAAATTACAATTATCCGCCAACGACGCCAAAAAATATAAGAAGTCCTTAAAAATTATCGAGAGGTCCTTAAAAAGTCCTTAAGAACTACTTAATTTTTGCTTTTGAAAGTCTGTATGAACCATGCACAAGAGTAATGATAGACAGTTAGGTGAGTCGAAAAGGCTGAACCAACAGAGCTCCTCCTTTTAGTTTCATTCCCTTAAAAATCAGATGCATAGTAGACACTTCGCCACCGATTTCTACTATTCTGCAAGATCTTGCAGACGGAATGCAGAAGCAAGCGTTGCCGGATCGATTCCAGTCAGTCCGGATCGATAGACGAAGTCTAGTGAAGATAAACTCCGCCGCGTGTTATTGTTATTAAGGAGTCTTATCTCTTACTTATGATTAGTAATAAGTTTACTTAGGGTAGGGTACCGGGAGCAAATCTTAATTAAAAAAAGGCTCAGTGACTCGAAAAAGTTTGGGAACCGCTGGTATAATATATAAATAACAAAAATATCAAATTCTTCCTTCGTCATCTTTTGTTTGCGTATAATATAATCAAATGTATCATAAAGTTGGTTTGGTTAATTAACGTCGCACTAGAGCTGCATAGTGGGCTATTGGCGACGATTCGGGGTCTATCTGAAAGGAAAGGCCCGGGAACACATACATATTCACATACACATTCATACATGCACCTCGTTATTTTAGAACCATGGAACCATGGTCAGATGACGAGGAAACACCTGAACTGGCACCCAACGCCTTCAATAGACGTCGGGTATTTGATCCCGATCAGATTTATTGCCGTATACACGCCGTTAATTTTTACGGATGTTCTGGACGACTTTTCTAGTATTTTGAAGCGAAGCTGGCAACCCTCCGATCACAAGTTCACTACTTTTTTTACTTTCCTTTGTCAAGTCCAACGCCTAGGATCGAACCAGGAATCCTTGCATTCCCAACTGATGCCTTTAACCGCTCGGCCACGGAAGCCCGTGTATCATAAAGACTTTGTAATTCCTTTTTCAGTAGTGCCAAAGAATATGTCTTTCGGCCGTTAAAAATAAAAACAGAGGCATTTTATTAAGATTAATTTTTACAACTTCAACCTTTATCTTTAGCTTTATATAAAGTCGTAATTTTTAGATTATCAGCCGCATTGTCGTACGCATTTCTTTCCGAGATTGTGGATTTAATATCATCATAAACATTCGGAGGAATGTTCAGTAATGTATACTCTCTCCATGCACAGTTAGAGGAAATATTTTTTACTTACCTCGGGGAAATGTCCCAGCATTCAGAAATTATTATAATGTTGCATCTCTCTCACCTCACCCTACCTATTTAAATGCGTCTCCGAAAATTTTACCTAAAGTGAATATAATTTATTGTTAGAAAACACACAATAACAGAATCTGTTTTATAAAAAAAAAACCTAAATCAATAGTTAAATCTTACCAATTGTGGTGGTTTATAAAGCTAAACTGTTTGGCACAAACGTTTAATAATTTAAAACCAATAAAAGCCCACGAATTTGTCCGAGAATCAATTTATAACTGAAGAGATAGAGTGTTTGTTATAGCAAAGAAAACAGACAATTTTTACTACTTCACGTTTTTATATAACCCAATATATTGCCTGTGTGTTCAAACCTTGTGGTTCGTTTTAAATTTTCTCTTCTTCTTTCAATTCAATTATATATCATATCGACTTTAATCTTAGAAACAGTAATCAAGTTGATATGACTTAGTGTGCATGCGCGATTATAATATTTGTGTTTACATTTTTGATCGTTTCATACAATCAAAAGAATTATATGCTCAGAATGGACTCTCAAATAGAGTTTCTTTTTCTTTTGGACATTTATGATACAGCATCGGACAACATTGTTTTTAATTTTGTATGGAACACGATTTAATTTACACCCCCCTCCCTTCAAAATAGCTTACGAAATATTATTGATTAATTCAGCTATTTGGCCCCTCGATGCTGGGGAACACTTGGTGAGAATTCCAAAGACCCGCGCGCTATCTACTACACTACTAAGGCATGTTGTAGTAGATCTTAGAAATATTTTTTTAAGATTTTTATTTATGCAATAATTCTTTTAAATGCAATTTTTAATAAAACCTTTGTTATTTATGATGAGGTGAACGTACGATTTCTCAATGCTCAGGGAAATTCTCTATCTTTTGATACCTAACTTGTTAAGATTCGTCACGTGTAAGATGCGTAAAAGGGATCTATACTATAAAAATAGTATATATGATTTTTAACTGCTCGTCAACTATTACAGTGACAAAATGTTAAGTAGCATGAAGTTTTAACCCCTCAAAGCTCGCGGTTCTCAATGCAAGATGAATCGAATTGGTAGCGAGACGAATTGGAAGGACTCTTACTAGAATGACATCACTTACTATTAGAGACGGTCACTTATTACGCCTGGAGGGCTTGCGAGAACTAACAAATGATCTATTCGCCCAGATGATTTCCCTCGTACGGAGATAAGAATGACCATTCGAGTGGTTGTTGATTTAATAATATTCTTTAATATTATTGAACCGCTCTGGAAAGTAAGAAAAAAAAAATCGTTTTACCTCGAGAGAAAAGATTTATGGAAATTAGACAATAAATTTTTGCTGTGCAATATGTAAATATATTTATGTGTTCATATGATCGTTTCTTGTTAAACTCTATTCTAATTAGCCCTCGTGGTTGAGAGAGTTTAATGAAAGACCGAAAGCGAATCAAATCACGATGTGTGACGTAATAAGTGACGGCCCCTAACATGAATACGTTATCTCTGTCTTTATTTTTCCAATTTAGTCCTCCTCCAATTCGATTCGCCTTGGATTGTGTCTCTCGCCTTGGATTGTGCCTTGACTTCAGAACTCGCACTGTGTCTCTCAGGCACAGTGCGAGCTCTGAAGTGTTAACAACAATTTCCTCTTAGTGAATCTTTAGTACTATTTTGGATTAATAATGTACAATGAATATAAGCTATGAGGACAGTGCTGTTACACGAAAAATATTTTTTTATGGAGGGGGGGGGGGGGGGGATAAAGCAAGAAATTTCCCAACTTAACGGTTCAAAATTCTCAACTTAACTATTCGAAATTCTTAACTCAACAGTGCTGAAAATTCCCAGTTCCGACTTAACGACATTTTTCATATTTTTTTTTTATATTTTAGGTAATATTAAATAGTTCTCTCACAAGCATTTATTTGTTACACCCATATTCCAATGCAGTGACCGTTCTGAGGTTTAATTTAAATGAAATCTTACAAGTTGGACAATTTCTAATCATCCCTAGCTTTCATTTGTTAATATCATTAATTTTCTTCAGGCATAAATTTTCCCAACTCGAGATTTTTAGAAGTTGAAATTCCCAACTTTCAGGGTTTTCAAATTGTTGGGGGGGTTAGACCCCCCCCCCCCCTTCACACAAGAAAAATTATGCGACGGGCCTGTATGGGGAAGGTAACCAGCAAAAACAAAGAGTGAAAATCCTTTGTTTTCCAATTAAAAATATCCAATAACTTATTTTCCCCTATTGATTTTCACTCTTTCGCAGTAACATTGCTGCTTAAAAACATTGCTATCTTCCATGACATAACACACAAAGATTCATCATTGAAATGGAATGGACTATCGCATATTTGGTCGCGGATATCACCTAAAACCGATTACATCACCGGATACCCATCTTTTGTTACCTGTAGTTTCACTCTTCTGTTCTTCTTTTTATCTTTGCTTCTCCCGAAGATAAGTTATTTTTGTTCTTATCTAAACAAAAAAATACACCGAAAAAATATCGGGAACAATTGAGAGCTCTGGTTTGCGTAGGTATCGTTATGATCTCTGTTTTAAAGGGTTGATTTCAGATATTTAGTTGGGTGTCAGATAACTGATGACTGACAAGTGAAAAAACCACGAGCAATTTGTGTTTTCGGTTCTTCTGAAAATTGACCCGGGTTTTATGGTGGAATGGTGATGGAGAAAGTATATCAGTATGATATGGTACTTAGGTGAGTAATGAAATATGTTCTATTTGTTTATTCTTAAAAAATACACCGAATGAATATTGCGAACAATTTAGAGCAACGTTTGAGTTGATATCGTTCTGCTCTGTTTTAAACGGTTGATTTCAGACGGATAGTTGGGTGTCAGATAACTGATGACTGACAAGGGAAAGAAACACGAGCAATTTGTGTTTTCAATGCTTGTGAAGATTAATCCGGGTTTTTAAACGGTATGGTGATGGAAAAAGTATATCAGTATGATTTGGAACTTGGGTGAGTAATGAAATGTGTCCTATTTGTTTATTCTAAAAAAATACACCGAAAGAATATCGTGAACAATTTATAGCAACGGTTTGCGTTGGTATCATTCTGCTCTGTTTTAAAGGGTTGATTTCAGACGGATAGTTGGGTGTCAGATAACTGATGACTGACAAGGGAAAGAAACACGAGCAATATGTGTTTTCAATGCTTGTAAAGATTAATCCGGGTTTTTAAACGGTATGGTGATGGAGAAAGTATATCAGTATGATTTGGAACTTGGGTGAGTAATGAAATGTGTCCTATTTGTTTATTCTAAAAAAATACACCGAAAGAATATCGTGAACAATTTATAGCAACGGTTTGCGTTGGTATCATTCTGCTCTGTTTTAAAGGGTTGATTTCAGACGGATAGTTGGGTGTCAGATAACTGATGACTGACAAGGGAAAGAAACACGAGCAATTTGTGTTTTCAATGCTTTTGAAGATTGATCCAGGTTTTAAAAAGGCATGGTGATGGAGAAAATATATCAGTATGATTTGGAACTTGGGTGAGTAATGAAATGTGTTCTATTTGTTTATTCTAAAAAAATACACCGAAAGAATATCGTGAACAATTTATAGCAACGGTTTGCGTTGGTATCATTCTGCTCTGTTTTAAAGGGTTGATATCAGGCGGATAGTTGGGTGTCAGATAACTGATGACTGACAAGTGGAAAAAACACGAGCAATTTGTGTTTTCGGTTCTTGTGAAAATTGACCCGTGTTTTATGGTGGTATGGTGATGGAGAAATTATATCAGTATGATATGGTACTTGGGTGTGTAATGAAATATCTTCCAGCATGAATGGGCTGTAGTAGAGCGAATATGACGTCATAATCGTGAAACCAACATCTCAGACCGAATGGCCTCAGACACGTGACTTCTTTTCAAAATTATGAATTAAAAAATACTCGCGATTCTATGATGAATTGGGAAATGTGTAACAGCGAAAATTTATGAATGGAATGACGTAATTAAGCACGTGTCTGAGGGCATACATGTTGGCCTCACTTTGATGTTAGCTATATTATAACATTATGTTTTCTCTACGTTGAAGGATTCATGTTCGAAGTGAAATATGTTCTATTTGTTTATTCTAAAAAAATAAAATACACCAAAAGAAATTCGCGAACAATTGAAAGCACTGGTTTGCGTATTTGGTTCTGATCTGTTTTAAAGGGTTGATTTTCTTACTTCAGTCAAGGTTCTGGAGAATATTAAAGTTCATTTATTGTTATTTATGGCTCATATCTTCATATTAAACTTAAACTCCCTTTTCGTCAAACCAGTTTATTTCATGTATAAGAAGAAGGTAACGTAATTAATATCTTAAAGTTTTTGACTCATCACAGCACGCACACTGTAAAAAAATGGTAATTAAAAATGATTTATATCAACCAACCGTTTTTCTTTAAGTATAATTGCCCCGTAAACGGGCGTATGACATACTCAAATGCAAGTAACCGTTCTCTTTCAAAAGATAGAAATGTGATTTAATATTGGTAATTTCAGCTTATGTTTAAGTAATCTTAATGAAACTTGATGGATCTAAAATTGTAGTTCAGAAGATGGATTTCCACATCCTTTGATGTTGATTGCTTAAATAGAAACTGAGTTATTACCATTCAATTATCTAAGTTTCTCCCATTGGTTTGGCACACCTTTTTGACATTTCTTCTGTTTATAACTTATTAATTTTGCCCTGGATTTTTAACGGGTAAGGCACTGAACTGCGGTGCTGCGGATCTGGGTTCGATTCCCTGTAAGAATTAGTTGTAATTTTCGATATTTATTGAAAGTCATTTAAGAAGGCAGAATATGTAGTCAAGCATCTACTCATTGTACTCATTTTTGAGTACATGTCTGTTTCAAAATTGAAATTGATGTGCTCGCAACCACGATAAGCATCGAATGTAATTGAAAATGAGTACAATTTACTGATTTTCAAATACATATTTTTAACAGTCTATTTCCCCTAAAAAATAATGTGCGAGATATATACCTTCCAGATACCTGAAAAAATATTTTTTTTTAATATTCGGCTACCAAAAAATTCAATCTTTTGTTACCAAAAAAGGGTTTGGGTCTCAGGGCGCGTTGAAAAATTACGCAATATAAGAAATAACTCATTTCATCATTTCAACATTATTTTTACAAAAATTATATGCAAATGCATAGACTAAAAATTTGTTTTAGTAAGAATTACTTCAATCTAGTGATTTTATTTGGCATAGTATGAAAGTGATATACACGGCATAACCAATTCCAATGTGGCGTCGCAAACCAGTGCTCACTTTCTTGTCGGGGATTTTTCGCTGAAAAGCAGGTGGTCAGGAGTTTGGTGAGCAGAAGGAACAATGTCCAGTTAAAAACGATTCTTCTGGTTTGATTCTTGGAGTGGTGCCCCTCGTATAACAGAGAGGATCTTCAGTATTAAAATAGTCATTTGTTTTGTCACGGTGCTGGGGTTGTATACGTCAACATTTGGATGGAATAGGCATCTTGAATGTGAAGGTCTGGAATTCAAAGCACATTGGATATATATGAACAGATGGTGACACATCAGAGGTGGCTTAAGGCCCAAGCGACATGACACAAGCGGTCGCTTTAGGGCGCCGATTGAACATGGCGTCAAATTTTGACGAAAGAAAAATTCAAATTATCCTGATAAGGCAAAAATTACTGAACACTATAAAATATTGATCTATTCATTAAAATTAGGTTTGTCATGTGTCAGCAATATGCCTCTCAAAATACTCTTAAAACCAGGCACTCAAAAATAATCCAAATGCACTCCTTTTTGAGTACATTCGATTCCAATCATGGCTCCGAATACATACGTTTCAATTTTGAAACAGACATGCACACGAAAATGAGTGTACAATGGGTATAAAAATGAATAAAACGAGCAGTTGCTAGCCTACTTAGGCTGCCTTCATAAATCAAATAACTTTCATTAAATATTGACAATTACAACCAAGACTTACCGATAATCGAACCCAGACCCTCAGGCTCCGCAGCCCAGTACTATATCCTTTGTACTACCAGGGCGACGTGAAGAAATTATAAACAGAAGAAATGTTAAAAAGATGTGCCAAAAGAATGGGAATTAAGATAATTGAGCTATAATAACTCAGGTTCCATTTCAGCAATCGACATCAAATAATGTGGAAAACCATCTTCTGAACAAATATTTTAAGTGTGCCACGTCGCTTTATTAAGATGACTTGAACAGAAGCTGATATTATCTATATTAAACCTTACTGTTCATTTTTGAGAAAGTACGGTTACTTAAAGATGAGTACGTCATAGCTCATTTACGACGCAATTGTACTCAAAGAAAAACGAGTCAGTCCAAATTCTCATTTTTAAGTATATTTTCTTTGTCGGTGAAGAATTGATATGCATATTCCTAAAATGTTATCAATAAATGTAACAGTTTGGAATTTCAAGCGTTTTGCAAGCATTAGTAAATAACATCTGTCATTTGAAATTTATTATATCAGGCATGGTTTTCTTTTCTGTAAACTCAGACTGTAGACTATTGATATAATGTTTAATATTTCAGTTGAATACAGACTTTTCATTTAGCAATAGTATTTTTGTTATTTCGAAACTGGAATTCATAATAAAATTTAGCATTAAAAATGGGTATGGAGTTTTAAGGTCTCAGCGTAAATTAATTACAGAAATTGCATAATTTTTTTTTTAATTTTCTTTTCTATAAACTCAGATTGTTGACTAATGGCTTAATATTTAATAATTTCGCTGAATACACACTTTTTATTTAGTGATACTATGTGTCTTCAATTTTTTTTTCGGGACTGGAATTCATATTGAACTTTAGCATAAAAAATGGGTACGGTGTTTTAAGGCCTCGGCGCAAATTCTTTGCAAATAATGATTTTTTTTTAATAAAAGCTTGTTTTAAAAAAAATATTTTTTTAATATTTTATATACCAAAGATATGTATTTTTAAGTTTAACTTAAAGTAGTTGAAAGTATTGTAAACGAACAAAATATTCCTAAACTCTTATACATTTAGCTCATTTATAAGTTTTCATTTATTTAGAGTCTAGCATATTTTCCAATTTCCCTTCTTAAGCAAAATATACCAATAAAAAAACATTGATTTTTTTTTTTGCTAATTAAAATATATTTTTTATTTTGTACTTTACTCAAAATATTTATGTCGATAAATTGAACTTTTCAATATAGATTTTAATAAATACAGTATTTTTAAACCTTATATATTTATCATATTTTAAAATAATAATTTGTTATCTGCGGCCATAAAAAAACTTAAGCCTAAAATAATAAACTTAACTATACTATATTTCAATATACTCGGAATATAACGTAATATATGTCTTCCAAATTAATTTTTTACTTTAATAACAACAACGGAATTGTCAAATATAAAATAATTTATTTTCCATAATATTTCAGTTTTATTTTACTTCAATATAGTTAGTTACACACAGGTTACATACAAATATCCTTCATTCAAACATAACGTTTCTAATTGATACCTTGTCATTATACAAAACAATTTCAAGAACTCTTGATGCGTGTGAGTTTGACACAATAATAAGACTCTCGTCAAAGTGTCTTTGAAATGACAAGAGAACACGTGTTCTGTATCCCATCATTCAAAATAATGTCAGATAATAGGAGGGAGGATGTCTTGTATTTTGAATTATTTAACAATGATAAAATAATTATTATTTATAAAGTAAAAAAGTAATACTTATGGATTTAGTTAAAATGTTTTAAATTTTTGTTTAAGTTTTACCTAATTATTTAACTCAAACAGTACTGTATTTACCTTTAAACTTATTCTTATAAAAAAAAATTCCGCTAAGTAAATTCAAATTTATATTCAGTAATGACTTTATTTTTAAATAAAATAATCTTTTTAAAATAAGAAAAACCAACTTTAAGAAAATGCGCTAAAAAGTATTTTTTTTTTAATTGTACGAAAACGGTGAAAAAGTTGAATTATCTAATATCAATTTTATTCTTATTAATACTTTTTTTAAAATCGGCATCGATATTAAGGAATATTTTTATAAATTGGCATCAAAGTTAAATAAGAGTAAAATTGATATGAAATAATTCAATGTTTTTTCAATTGTTCATAAAATTAGAAGAAAAAAAAAATACTTTTTAGCGCATTAATCTTAAAATTGGTTTTCCTTTTTTTTTTTTTTTTTTTAAAGATTTTATATTCTTTTTTTTAGTTTTTAATTTAGCAGAGGGCTTCGCCCCCTGCTATTATTCACCAATAAACGCAACTTGTTGCTCACATTTTCCACGTCTCGAATCCGGTTTAATAAATGTCGGGTAAACAAATCTATATTGTCTCATCAAGGTATATTGTAAAATAATCCGTATCCATGCTAATAAATGCCGGGCGAACTGAATGTAATTTTTTTTATAATCTTTATTCATCAATGAAAAGGTTTTGAAATCGGAGAAAATTTTGCTGCTTAATAAAAAAAGAATTTTAAAAATCGGACAAAATTTTTTACCAAACGGTCCGGTTAATTGAAAATTCCCGATATTTCAATGCTGAACATACATAAAAAATATATTCTTAGACGGTTTTTGCTGACGCGCTCTTCAGTCGGTAAAAAATTGTAACATTCACCCAGTTATCTCATTTAAAATTTAATTTTTGATTTCACAAGATTTTGTCACAAAATGCAATGATGCACTCACACACACACTTCCTCAAAAAACAAAAATACCCATACACACCACACATTCGATGTAATAAATAAAAACTCCTCATGATCTGTACGCCTACCAATAACTGCATTGTCATGTTCAACGTTTCAAATTATATTTGTTTGTAATATAACGCTACCATTACATACGGAGAGAAGAGACGGAGAGTGACATGGTATTTGCAATTGTACAAGAGGTATACTCTCTCGATAGGTAAGCGTTCACTTTTTCATTATGATACAATTCATAATGCTTTATTTCGTAAATAATGGCCAACGAATGGGTAATTTAATATTAATTTAATGAATTTAACCATGCAAATAAATATTATCGAGTACATGTTGAAGTGCACGGGTGAAAGCAGGCCTGAATGAAACTGTAGATATGTATAAGACTCAAACCCACAGACAATCTTCTTCACGTATATATATATATATATATATATATATATATATATATATATATATATATATATATATATATATATATATATATATATATATATATAGCTTTACGCAGACCGATGTTATGTTGACCGATTTCTTCACCATGACCCCATCTGGTGGTTTTAGTAAGAAATCATTTCTTCTAATTAATGGGAGGGAAAGGGATGGTTTTTCAAAATCTCATGTAAACGGTGACATTCTTTTTGTTTTGAAGGTTAAATATGCAAAATGATATTAATTGTATCATAACGAGAACAATTTCGTCAATATGGTGATATTTTTACATATATGATCGTATTTTCGGCTATTTGGAGACATTTGTATTCATTTGGCGGTATTTTAAATTTATTTGGCAACCTTCTTATTCATTTGACAATATTTTTATTCATTTGACGTCATTTTTATTAGTTTTGCGTCATTTTCTTCACTTGGCGATATATTGGCGATATTTACTTAACAGCCAATCAGAATGCATCGTGTATCCATCCATCCTCACAGCTGACTATGTAAGATATGTTACATTGTCACAATGTTGAAATATTCCATTATCACCGTATTGCATTATTACAAATTGGTTTTATTATTAAGTCAAACGGGTTAAACGAGTTAAGGGGTGGGAAAGGGGATGTTCGAAATTTCATGTAGACAGTGAAATTTCCTTGGTTTGCATGTGAAGGCTGCAAAATTTTATCAAGATCAAAATAAAACTATAGATGTGTATAAAGTACAATACCACCTTGTATACCTTCTGGACAGTAGACATACAAAGTGGTCACAAATTGCTTGGCGTTGGTCATTGTTTGGCTGAATCCCAAAACATTATTTTTGCCCAACTACTTCGCTTACACAAGTCGCTTAGTTTTAGTAGCAACAAACAAAGTAGTTAAAGCATAGGAAAATAAAAACGGTTTATTACGTGTAGTTAAACAGCCAAACAATGACCGTCACCTACACTCTCAGAAATAACTCTCACATTTTTGAGAATTCTGAAAGTTCAATTTTGAGAATTCTTCTCATTTTTAAGAATTCTGAAAGTACAATTTTGAGAATTCTTCTCATTTTTGAGAATTCTGAAAGTTTAATTTTCAGAATTCTACTCGTTTTTGAGAATTCGAAAAAGAACATTTTCCTGACTAGGATTCAGCAGCCATAGATAATTATTGGCGATAAAATTCGATCTAGTCGCCAAGCAGAGTCCGCCACGGCTTTTAACACCGATCAGGAAAATGTTCCCCCTTTAAAAACAAACTTCTCAAGTATATTGTAAAATTCTTAATAAAAAAATGTTCTTTCTGCGTAAATATAGACTTCAGGAAAACACAAAGCAAATGTATTCCCATACCAGATCCTTTCACATTCTTATTGGTTTTCTGACAGCTGTCACTTCATCGCTATGAATATACTTTTGAAGTGCGCTATTATCTTAACAAGATGTATCGATTCGGATAATGACAATCTTAACGTCCATTTAAGGGTTTTTGTGATAGTTTTCTTTGGCATTTGCACACAACTCTTCAGGAAGAATGTTGGTTCATCCGCAGCGGATGACCAACTCAGAGAATTCCCGTAAATCAAATATTGAACCGACTAATAACCAACAAAGTAATATATTACAGTGAGTATTACCATTATTTAACTGGTAGTAATGAGTGAGTATTACCAATATTTAACTGGTAGTAATGAGTATTACCATAATTTAACTCGTAGTAATGAGTGAGTACTACAATTATATAACTGGTAGTAAGGAACCAGTATTACCATTATTTGACTGGTAGTAATTAGTGAGTATTACCAATATTTAACTGGTAGTATTGAGTATTACCATTATTTAACTCGTAGTAATGAGTGAGTACTACAATTATATAACTGGTAGTAAGGAGTGAGTATTACCATTATTTGACTGGTAGTAATGAGTGAGTATTACCAATATTTAACTGGTAGTAATGAGTATTACCATTATTTAACTCGTAGTAATGAGTGAGTACTACAATTATATAACTAAGGAACCAGTATTACCATTATTTGACTGGTAGTAATGAGTGAGTATTACCAATATTTAACTGGTAGTAATGAGTATTACCATTATTTAACTCGTAGTAATGAGTACTACAATTATATAACTGGTAGTAAGGAGTGAGTATTATCATTATTTAACTGGTAGTAATGAGTGAGTATTACCAATATTTAACTGGTAGTAATGAGTATTACCATTATTTAACTCGTAGTAATGAGTGAGTACTACAATTATATAACTGGTAGTAAGGAGTGAGTATTACCATTATTTAACTGGTAGTAATGAGTGAGTATTACCATTATTTAACTCGTAGTAATGAGTATTACCATTATTTAACTCGTAGTAATGAGTGAGTACTACAATTATATAACTGGTAGTAAGGAGTGAGTATTACCATTATTTGACTGGTAGTAAGGAGTGAGTATTAACATTATTTAATTGGTAGTAATGAATGAGTATTACCATTAT
Organism: Troglohyphantes excavatus; assembly: GCA_963932185.1. NCBI lineage: Eukaryota > Metazoa > Arthropoda > Arachnida > Araneae > Linyphiidae > Troglohyphantes > Troglohyphantes excavatus. The sequence continues at coordinate 54,910,037 of OZ010670.1, forward strand.
TTAACTGATAGTAATGAGTGTGTATTAATGATTAACATGCATAATTTTGGTGTTGTTAATTGATCTTTAAACCATTTCAGTGGCGGATCCAGAAAAAATACTAAAAAAGAAAGTGAAAGTGGAAATTCAAAAATATTTTTTAATTCGCCTGCGTATCTTAAAATCAGTCTCACAGTGGTGTTTTCGATTATGATCACGCCTTTAAAAGCAGAGAATGTGGGATGAGTTTTCCGGGGAAAACTACACGGAAGTTTATTTTATCCTAAAATAGCAATAAAATCTCACTAATCGTTAGTTATTAAATTTTAATAATTTATATTTTAATCCTTTCTAATTTTTGAGGGAAATTATTCCCAAAATTGACGCCATTCTTCACTTTAAAAAAAATAAATAATAAAGGAATATTTTTAATTGTGCTCAATAAAGAGTCAAAAATTATATAAACGGAATTTTCTATGTAAATTGTCTTATCGTATTTCTAGAGAATTCGCCAAGAAAATATAGAGAAATCTCCAAGAACGCTCTTTTCAAATATGAAAGAGAGTTAGATCATTTTGTTATTAATTTTGAGTGGCGGTTGTCATTTAAAATTAATACTAAAATTATCACACTTGTTTTTAGATTTGATAGGATTTTCATATTATAAGATTAAAATAAAAGCGAGGGGGGCCTGAATCCCTAAAATATTTTTTTTTAAATATTTTTTTAAAAATAATTTATTGATATATTACAGTTTTACAAGGACATTACTCTCTTTTACAGTATTTCATGGGTTTGATTATAAAGATTCTGAAGCAAATATCTCATTTTCTATTTTGATATTGGACTTTATTTAATAAAATCATTTAGTTTGTTATATTTTTTTTCTAAACGTAAATTACGTTTGTAAAACATCCTTCAGCTAAAAAAAACGTTTCTACAGGCAAAAATAAAACTTATTTGCAGATAAATATGTCGGAAATGTGTATCAGTGCAAAGTTAGGGAGCGTTATGTCACGCTATTTTCATTCTTTTTTATCCTCTCCTCCACCATGTGCCACTGTTAGGTTAGCCTTACACTCCCTCCTCCCCCATGTTACCACACGATAATTTTTTGCAGTTAAAAATCAGTCATGTAAAACTTACACATTCTGTATATTTCAAAACAACCGATTAAAATAATATCGTTATACTGAGGACAACATAAGTTGAGCCTAAAGCAATTGAATATTTATACATATCATAGCTTCCGCTTCAGATTCAACTTAGGTTGTCCCCGAGTATAGTTCCGTAAAAACTTATTTCAAAGTGGTGGTACGCCATACAATCACAGAGATCTCCCTCTCCCAAGGGTTCGTTACGTATCGAGAATGAACTAACCCTAAGAGAGTTGAATATACATATGAACACCTTATAAATGCAATAATTAATTGGATAACCTTAAATTCAATCAAAGGTAGCCCCAGCAGTCGACTCAACGTGTTAAGAGAATTGATAATGGTTAAATCTGTCGTGGCTCAAATATTCTCACGTTGGTCATTATTTGGCTGTTTAGATAGTGATTTCTTATATCAGGATTCATTCGGTCTCGTTCAAAATTACTAGGTATATATCGGTTACGTTAAGGTACTTAAGTACGGTCAGAAAGTGTAAAGCGGATGTGTTGCCAAACTTGCGAATAAAATAAGTGGTTTTTGTTTCTTTCAGATCCCCGTTTGGAGTTCAAAAATGGGAAGTCGGAACAAAGGAAGATACTCATGTGCGGTTAGTATATCAAATTTAAATATTACTCTTAAAAATCGTTCAAAACACATGATCAAAATAAAGATGTAATCATATAACTTAAGGAATAATCATATGACTTAAACGTGGAGAAATGATTTTACCACGTAACTAAAATTAAAAGATGCATTGTAATATTTACGTCAACTAGCATGTCCGTGCGATAATTCTCGCCTAAACATTTCCACCCAAATACACACACCATACCCATTCCTTTTAATATTTGGAATATTTGCTACAGAAATAATATATTCTAGCATGCCCGTGGTGAGTGTATCGCATAAACAATCCCTCACCCGTCTATCCGCTGTAAAAAAAATTTTATTCTTGTTAATAAAAAAGTTTAACAGTTCTCTTCATAGGTGGCAGCACTACCAACGTGTTATTTAAAATCTGCTTAGAAACGCATTATTTTTAAATGCATTTTTAAAAAAAGGCGTTATATTCAGAATACAAAATTACGATTCGTCATTGATCCGAGAAATTCCCATGCTATATATATATATATATATATATATATATATATATATATATATATATATATATATATATATATATATATATATATATATATATATATATATATATATATATATATATATATATATATATATATACTGAGCACGATTTGAGCCGGATTGCACCGGAACTTCTATGTAGGAAAAAAAATTACGATTCCAGACTTGGGTTTGATGGCTGATGCATTGCACTCCCACACCCCACAGAAGGTTACAGTTAATTAATATTAACAAATAATAAACTTTAATATCCTCTAGTACCCTGAGTGACGTGATTTGACATGACAATAAAGAGCAAATGACACAATACGGTGAGAAATTTCAAGAGAATGGATCCTGGACATCATTTGATTGGTTGGGAGACTTTCACTTCGCCTTTTAAGGACTTGATATATCGGTGAGAAAGAAATGTAGAGAACGGACGTAATTGGAAGCTGTTTGGGCTTTAAGAGTAAATAGTACAGCCTCAGATAAATTGGTGTGGGAAATTGCATCATGAGATGAATTAGTTAATCGGAAAAAGAAAGGTTTTAGTGATTAGAAATATCGAGGATGTTAAAGGACGCTATTCAAAGTAAAAATGATGACGTCCATAATCCCACCTGTAGTTCTTTTTGAAAACGCTACAGTGTCAAACTGTATTCTGTGAAATTCCATTGAGTATTTTCGACGCATTCAAATGCTATTAACTGTATTAGAACATCAATCCCGGTTTCAAATTAAGCAATCCCACTATCTTTGTTCCCAATTCTTATGAAACAGCTTTCCATTCCTATTCGAATGTTATGCTTTACCTGTCATTTCACTAATGTTTACCTGTCCTATCATCCGCACAGTCATCATTCTCCTGTCTGTTAGTTCTGTTATTCCATTATTTAAAAAAAGGATAAAACTCAACTTTCAGATACATATTGACACAGAGTAACTTTGTATTTCCCATTTGCAGAAGATCCCTGACTTTGAAGGCGAAGGTAGCCGTATCAGTGGCCTTCGTACTCGTCGTACTAGTAGTCACAGTGATAGTCGTGTGCTTCGTGATGAATGACCACTCTCTGACCAAAGACCACTGGATGCCGGAGTATGTGTCCGAATCCAGACTTGGAAGGTATCAGTCTGCCGCTGTATCGACCGACGCGGCACCGTGTGCTGTCATTGGAAAGTAATATATGATTTTGTTTCTATTTTCGTTTTTTTTGTACTCACGCGAATGCACGCCCTGTGATGTTACAATTGTGATATATTCAATACAAAAGTATTCAATACAATAACTATATTCAGTACAAAAGTATTCAATACAATAACTATATTCAATACAATAACTATATTCAATACAATAACTATATTCAATACAATAACTATATTCAATACAATAACTATATTCAATACAATAACTATATTCAATACAATAACTATATTCAGTACAAAAGTATTCAATGCAAAAGTTTTCAATACCATATTATTTTCAATGCAAAAATATTCACTACAATTATATATTCAATGCAAAAATATTCACTACAATTATATATTCAACGCAAAAAATTCAATATAATTCTATATTCAATACAAAAATATTCAATGCAAAAGTATTCAATGCAAAAGTATTCAATGCAAAAGTATTCAATGCAAAAGTTTTCAATAGTACATTATTCAATGCAAAAGTATTCAATGCAAAAGTATTCAATGCAAAAGTATTCAATGCAAAAGTATTCAATGCAAAAGTATTCAATGCAAAAGTATTCAATGCAAATGTATTCAATGCAAAAGTATTCAATGCAAAAGTATTCAATGCAAAAGTATTCAATGCAAAAGTATTCAATGCAAAAGTTTTCAATAGTACATTATTCAATGCAAAAGTATTCAATGCAAAAATATTCCATTCAAAACTATATTCAATACAAAAGTATTCAATGCAAAATACTATTTTCATGCAAAAGTATTCAATGTAAATACATTTATTGCAAAAGTTTTCAATAGTACATTATTCAATACAATACTATATTGAATGCAAAAATATTCAATACAATACTATATTCAATACAAAAGTATCCAATACAAAAGTATTCAATGCAAAAGTTTTCAATACTGCAGTATTCAAGGCAAAAGTATTCAATACAATACTATATTCAATACAAAAATATTCAATACAATACTATATTCAATGCAAAAGTATTCAATACAATACTATATTCAATGCAAAAGTATTCAATACAATACTATATTCAATACAAAAATATTCAATACTATATTCAAAGCAAAAGTATTCAATACAAAATACTATATTCATGCAAAAGTATTCAATGTAAATGCATTCAGTGAAAAAGTATGCAATACAATACTATATTCAATACAAAAGTATCCAATACAATTCTATATTTAATACAAAAGTATTCAATGCAAAAGTTTTCAATACTACAGTATTCAATGCAAAAGTATTCAATACAACACTATATTCAATGCAAAAGTATTCAATACAACACTATATTCAATACAAACATATTACCTGCAACAATATATTCAATACAAAAGCATTCAATACAAAATACTATATTCATGCAAAAGTATTCAATGTGAATGCATTCAGTGCAATAGTATTAAATGTAAATGCATTCAGTGCAAAAGTATTCAATGCAAATGCATTCAGTGCAAAAATATGTAATGCAATACTATATTCAATGCAAAAATATTCAATACAATACTATATTTAATACAAAAGTATTCAATGCAAAAGTATTGAATACAAAATACAAAATTCAATACAAAAGTATTCAATATAAAATACTGTATTCATGCAAAATCATTCATTGTAAAAATATTCAATACAATATTATATTCAATGTAAAAGTATCTCGAATACAATACTATATTCAATACATAAGTATCCAATCCAATACTATATTCGATACAAAAGTATCAAATACATAAGTATCCAATCCAATACTATATTCGATACAAATGTATCAAATACATAAGTTCTTAATGCAAAAGTATTCAATACAAAATGTTATATTCATGCAAAAGTTTTCAATGCAAAATACTATATTCAATACAAAAGTCATTTTTATTCGTAGGGACATCCTTGCCAAGAATGGGTCTGCAGTGGATGCAGTCATCGCAGTCCTCCTCTGCATGGGGGTGGTCAACCCACAGAGCATGGGACTAGGGGGAGGCTTTCTCATGGTCTACTACAACCGGTGGGTTCATTCACCTATACTCTCCCATGCCTACTTCACACGAGTGAGCCGACTGTGTGAAACCGAAGCGGCTTACTTTACATGCAATCTAATGGGCGCGTTCAGACAGGAGATCGTGAGACATGTTATTCAATGGGAGGTGGCTGTTTGATCGGTTCTGTATAGAGGAAGACAATCACCCGTGTGAAGTCTTTGTTATTGGATCAAAAACTTACATTTAATTTAAGACTATTCATTCCTATACTGATGTAATGCAGGTAATCGTAATGAAAATTATCTTAGTATTCAATGCAAAAGTATCCAATACAAAATACTACATTCAATACAAAAGTATTCAATATAAAATACTATATTCATGCAAACTCATTCATTGCAAAAGTATTCAATAGAATATTATATTCATTGTAAAAGTATCGAATACAATACTATATTCAATACATAAGTATCCAACGACAATGCTATGTAACGTTTTTAGTACAATAGAAGACAAAATAAGTAATAATATTTGTTTTTTAATTTCCCCGTTAAAAAGGAAAATTAATTTAAGAAACGTTGGTTCTGGTTAGGCCGTTCAACTACACGTAATTAAAAAAAATTTACTATGCTTTAACTACTTTGTATATTTCTACTAAAGCTAAACGACTTGTTTAAAATATATGCGTAGAAGTTTGGCAAAAAAAAGTGTTTTATTATGCGAATAGCGCTAAATTCGATGCAGCTAAAAAAGTACGATCGCCCAACCATTTGTGACCACCTTGTCTACTATTTTAGAAAGCAGATGATGAAAAGAAATATAAACCTCTATATCAACTCTTTTCCAAATTGTGTCCACATCTCAAATATGCATATTTGCAATACCTTCCGACACAAAAGTCTGTTTGTCAAAAAGTCGTATGAAATGTGATGTATTTTTTCGTATTATTTTTCCGTTCCATCTTTTTTACTACATATATATATATAAAGTGTTTCAATACAATTGTAGCACTGAAAATGCAGCCTACTACTTGGATGCTCGTGAAGTGGCGCCAGCCAAAGCGACAGCAAATATGTTCGAAGGCAATGCAACCCTGTCTCAGCATGGTAGGTAAACATTTACTGTTACTTTAAGAAAAGTTTTTAAACCTTGGGTGACAAATTTTAAAGTATAGTTTACATAACAAAAAACATAAACGAGCACAGAAGGTCTAAAAAAGTTTTCATCCCTGACCTGGATTCTTGCGAGTGTAATTTTTTAACGCCTTGGAAGTCTTAATATTTTTTATGTGCATTTTTATATTTTTCCGTACATTTCACCAATTTTTATATTTCAGAAGTCTTTACAAATTTTAATGGTATTAATACTTATGTAGTCAGAGCCGTGATTGGCATCGAAAGTACTGAAAAATGAGTACATTTTACTTATTTTTGAGTACCTATTTTTAACAGTGTGAAAATACGCTCTAATCCTATACTCCATCCGCGTCAATGCAGGTGGACTGGCCATAGCTGTACCAGGGGAGGTTGCAGGTTACTACCAGGCCCACAAGAAGTACGGTGTCCTGCCGTGGGCTGATCTCTTCCCACCCACCATCAAGATGTGCAGAGAGGGCATCCAAGTCAATGCTCACCTCGACCGAGCACTACAGAGGTACAAGAAGCAGATACACATGTTCGAACATATCAGGTATGGCTTTTGATCATTACAATGCTAAATGTTTTTCTTACTGTGTTAAATATTTAAATAACTGATATTTTATTATTTAAGTGATGAATACTTATAAACTAGCAATGATTTAAACAGCGCATGAATAACAAAAAACATGACTAACAAAGTAATGATATTGCTGAGATTCTCTCTTTAACAGATAGTTAACAGATTTTAATTAGTTAACAGATAAATGTAGTTACATACAAATATTACTCATTAAAAGGTTGCCGCGGACTGTTTAGAAAGTTTCTGCAACCGGGATTTTACTTATATTTAGTACCTATTTTTAACAGCATATAACTCTTGGAGAATTACTAATATTATCTGATAAGCTGTTCATTCCACTTATCAATATCCCATTTATAAGGAAGTGTATTCTCCTTTTCTGATTCAGCTGTGATGTCAACAATTTGAATCCAACACTGTTAAAGTTTCTGTTCAACGTTGAACCATATCTTGGTGCTCTGCAGCAACTTTAACATTGTTATAGTGCAATCTAGGTTGAACCAAACATACTTGATCGAGAACAACACAGCACAAAATGGGGCAATCTCCTAACTGCAACCGAAACCTTCGCTGAATCTACAATCCGGGGAATCACCTCAATCCTCTTGCGTTAGGTAACCGGTTGCCCATCGGATAAAAGCGTTCAGATGCTAATCCCGAAGATTGCTAGTTCGAGCTCGTGCGGTGGACTTCATAAAAAACGTAAAAAAAGTAGTGAGCTTGGGATTGGAGGTTGCCAGCTTCGCTACAAAAATACTAGAAAATCATCCAGAACATCCAACAAATTATACGGCGTTTCACCATAATATTGGGTGGCGAAAACTCGAATTTGAGATAAACGCTTCACCATAAAATAGTGAAGCGAAGATATGAGTTTTGGTGAAACGTTTCACTACTAAAAGGTATCCGTGGTAGCATTGTAAAATGGTAAAACTAAACAACAAATGTTGGTTGTAGATAAATGGGGTACAAAATTTTGGTGCAAGGTCGTAATAATTTTTAACAGTGTAGTTCTGTAACACCAATTAAGTTCCAAGCCCTCATCATGTTCTATAAATTTTAATAGCTGAATAAAATCTCATTGTGTCTCATACCTCTTCTAAAGTGTAGTTTTACTTTATATATCTTATATATCTTTTATATCTTACTTTCATCTTATATATCTTACACATCTTTGTATATCTGACTTTCACCTTATATATCTTTTATATCTTACACATCTTTATATCTGACTTTCATCTTATATATCTTACACATCTTATATATCTTACACATCTTATATATCTTACACATCTTATATATCTTACACATCTTATATATATCTTACACATCTTTTATATCTGAATTTCATCTCATATATCTTTTATCTTACTTTCATCTTATATATCTTATACATCTTTTATATCTCACTTTCATCTTATATATTTTATACATCTTTTATATCTTATACATCTTTTATATCTTATACATCTTATATATTTTATACATCTTTTATATCTTATACATCTTTTATATCTTATACATCTTTTATATCTTATACATCTTATATATTTTATACATCTTTTATATCTTATACATCTTTTATATCTTATACATCTTATATATCTTATACATCTTTTTATATCTGACTTTTATCTTATATATCTTATACATCTGACTTTCATCTTATATATCTTATACAAATTTTATATCCGACTTTCATATTATATATCTTATACATCTTTTATATATTACTTTCATCTGATATATCTTATACACATTTTATATCTGACTTTCATCTTATATATCTTATGCATCTTTTATATCTGACTTTCATCTTATATATCTTATACATATTTTATACATCTTATACATCTTTTATATCTGACTTTCATCTATTATACCTGACTTTCATCTTACATATCTTATACATCTTTTATATATTACTTTCATCTTATACATCTTTTATATACTGACTTTCATCTAATATATCTTATACACCTTTTTCATCTTAAATATTATATCTTTTATATCTTACTTTCATCTTATATATTATATCTTTTATATCTTACTTTCATCTTATATATCTTTTTAAAAAAACCTCATACGTATATTTATTTCAGAGACGTATTCGTTGACAACAAAACTGGAGAGGTTTACAACCAGAATGACATTTATACAAGACCCGACCTGGCGAAGACCCTGGAAGCCATCGCAGAAGAAGGCATGAATGCTATCTACGGGGATGGGTCCTTAGCTGAAGGATTCCTCAATGACTTGAAAGCTGCAAGTAAGTCATGAACAATCTTTACCGGTGTTTCACTGTAAAAATAGGTGCTTAAAAATGATTACATTAACGTTTTTTTTTTTTAATACAATTGCATCGTAAATGAGCAATGACGGACTTAAATTTAAGTAGCTGTACTTTCTCAAAAGTGAGCAGTGTGGTTTAATATTGCTAATATCAGCTTCTGTTCAAGCCATCTTAACAAAGCGACCTGACACACTTAAAATAGGAGTTCAGAAGATGATTTTCCATATTATTTGATGTCGATTGCTTAAATGGAAACTGAGTCATTACAACTCAATTATATTATTTCCAATTCTTTTGGCACACTTTTTTAAAATCACTTCTGTTTATAACTTCTTCACGTCGCTCTGTTAACACAACGGATAACGCTCCGGATTGAGGAACCTGCAGGTCTGGGTTCGATTCCCGGTAAGTCTTGATTGTAATTGTCGATATTTGTTGAAAGTGATTTATGAAGGCAGCTTGTGTTGGCTAGCATCTGCTTTTTTTATTCATTTTTACCCATTGTACTCATTTTTGAGTACATGTATTTTTCAAAATTGAAACTTATGGACTCGAAGCGATGATAAGCATCGAATGTGCTCAAAAACGAGTAAATTTTACTTATTTTTGATTACCTATTTTTAACAGTGTTATTTAAGAATTTTAATCATTTATGAAAATTAGCCTTACTTACTTCTACAATTTTTTATAAATTTTATTACATGATTTGTTTTTTTCAATTATTTATTTAGTATTTTAATTTGCAGGGTAATTACAAAAGATCATTTAATTTTTTAAGGCTATATCTCCGCAATAAATTGTCTTAGAGCGCAAATCTACATATCAATGTGAAGAAGTCATTTTGAAGTTTCATTTGGTTGGAAAGGAATGTGTCTAGTATTTTGTATTGCACTATAAAGCATTTTATTATTTATTGTCTTTTCCCGTTAAGAAACAACCGCACAATAGCAGAGGGCGTTTGGGGTAGAGGTCATATATGGTTTAGTCAATTTAGTAAAAAAATGGTACTTTGCAAAGTCAAAAGTTGTAAACGAAGTACAACAATGCAATGGTGCAATAAAGCTTTTTGTGACCTCCCTTGCCCACCAAATGAAATGTCAGAATATCTTCTTAACAATAGTATAAAGAATGGCGCTTTAAATTTGTTGGTTGCAGAGATATATCAAATTTATTGTATTCTTTTGTAATCACCTTCTATAACACTTGTTTGGCTTTGGTATAATATAGTAATATTTTACATTTTGCTCAACTTAATCAATCGCAATACTTGAGTATCAATTTAAATTTTAAATTTATTTTTAAAAAATATATCCTCGAAGAAAAAAAGGGGAGGTTAAAAGCACACACACACACACACACATATATATATATATATATATATATATATATGTATGTATGTATGTGTGTATGTATATATATATATATATATATATATATATATATATGTATGTATGTATGTGTGTATGTATATATATATATATATATATATATATATATATATATATATAAATATATATGTATGTGTGTATGTATGTATATATATATATATATATATATATATATATATATATATAAATAAAACATCCATCTTCATTTGTTCTTTATATATAACCAACATTTCCGAAGAAATCTAATGAGTCATTTTTAAATAAATTAAAGTTTCGAAAAAATCTTGCCCTTCACATCCAAAATATTGCTTTTATCTGTTGATAAATTATTTTAGTCTTTCTTTGTCGGGGTTTTCCATCGAACTTTCGGCATAACTTTGCCTGTTATGGTCGGTTTCACACAATGCTGTTACAGGGGTGGGGGATCTGTGATTCGAGAACACAGACCACGTGGTTTCTATTCTCGAATCACAGATCAATTTTTCGCCTGCTACCGATCCGCTCCGTTTGTAACATGCCTTAGAGTAAAAGGTGGAACGGATTGTAATGTGACGTCACAGCAGTCCCGTCAGTGACGTATTGCATGACGCATTGCCACGTGTCGCCTCGGTTATTGTTGTGCATGCGATAAGCTGATCATGCGGGCAGGGTTGAGTGAAGATGGCGCCACGAATCGTTCGAATATTACGTGGGTTCGTAATCCAGGTCATCAGATGAGGTGTCGCCCTTCAAGCTGAGCTCGAACTCGCTACTCAGGATCTATAGCAAGGTGTCCTAGCCCTGTCGGCCAAAACGATCGCCGATGATCGAGAGTGTTCAGTTGCTATTAAGGCGTTTCAGTACAACTCCGCAGACCTTGTCATTCTCAGAAATTATATACGTAATTCGCATTTATTTCAACGTTCCCACTGTAACTGCGAAAGAAGTGCAGAGAGGAATCGTAGGGAGAACAGCTTAGTCCGTTAGAATCGGTTCCGGGGTGCTTCGGAATGTAATAAGTGACTGCCACTGGACTGCAGTGACCTCAAATTTCAGTCGTCCTCCCCTCCTATTCAAAGCATATTATGTTGCACATATCCGTTTCATGTGAAGGTAGTAAAAACTCATATTCTTATAGTGAATTTCGTCGCTTCTCATACCTCTCGTTAAAATACACTAGATAATTTTTGTCATTATAACGATAAAGGTCGTTGTAACGAGTAAAAAACTATTAAGCAGGGTCCCACTGTACTGTAAGTTTCGGTTAGTGAATAAGCTGATCACGCTTTGTACGCTCCTGCTCGTCCGGCTTCTTCTTGCGTCTTCGGTAACCTCTAGATCTCTTCGCACTTGTCATAGGTTTAGACTTATTAGTATCATTTGGTACATTTTGAATTGCTTCTTCAATCTGTTAAAATTTCAGATTGACCTTTAGAGCAGTAGTTCTTAACCTTTTTTTCTCTTACATATCGATGGGTCGTTTATGAGTACCCCCTTCTCTCAATGCCCTTCTTCCCCATCCCTCTATATCGAGGGGTCTACTGAACACAAATTTATGTAATGTTGCACACCAATAATATTTTTAACAATGTACCCATAATTTTTCATCATACCCATTACTTTTATCCGTCACACAGACAGCATCATCGAGAAATCCGACATCCTGGGCTACTCTCCAAGATGGCGCGAACCCATCCACAAATCCCTGCGAGGCAACTTCACCCTATACAGCGCGTCCCTCCCTGGCAGCGGGGTCCTGCTGGCGTTCATGCTGGGAGTGCTGGACGGATACGGGGACTTCGACGAGAACACCACGAAGACCAGGGAGGCCACCGTGCTGGCCCTGCACCGGATGGTGGAGACCTTCAAGTTCGCCTACGCCCGGAGGATGGAGCTGGAGGACGACGATTCTGAAGAGATGGAAGAGGTTGGAGTTCAGATCATTTTAACCAATGCTCTGTCATTTTATATATATTGGTACATTTGTATATTGGGTTGGAGGGAAAGTTCTGTCGTATTTTAAATAGGCAGGTGATTTTTCTTGTAAATAAAAAGTACATCTGGCTAGTGAGTCAATCCGATTTTTTTTGTTTTTTTAGACTGCTGTATAATATAAAAGGTGCCCTTTTTTACCGTTTATCATTTACTTGTGATATTTAAAGTGAAAAACATGTCAGTAGATAAAGTGCATTTACGACACTGCATTTTATATGAATTCCAAAAAGGGAGCAATGCATCGGTTGCATGTAAAAATTTATGTGCGGTATTTGGAAAAGATATTGTAAATGTTCGTACTTGTCAAAGATGGTTTAGCAAATTTCGTTCCGGGGATCTGAGCCTCAAAGAAAGTGATCGATCTGGACGACCATCCAAGATCGATAATGACGTTTTGCGATCCATGTTGGAAAATAATCCACATTTAACAAGTCGAGAAATTGCAGAAGAGTTTGGCATTCATCATACAACTGTTGGAGATCACATTAAATCTCTTGGGTTTGTGTTAAAGCAAAGTGTGTGGGTGTGTAGCTATCAAAGAAAAAAGGCCAGCATTAGCGTCCAGAAAAGGAATAGTGTTCCACCACGATAATGCTCGCCCGCATACTGCAATGGTGACACAACAAAAAATGAATGCGTTAGGATGGGAAGTCCTTAGTCACCCACCGTATTCACCTGACATTGCACCATCTGATTATTACCTGTTCAGATCTCTGCAAAATTATCTAACGGGGAAAAAATTCACGTCTTTTGAAAGTGTTTCTAAGGCAGTTGCTGACTATTTAACTCCAAGGATGGGAAAAAACAGGAAAAACAGGAATTCACAGGTTACCTGAAAGATGGCAACAGGTTGTAACAAATAACGAAGCATATATAATTGATTAATATTAAACACATATTTTTATAAATGAATTTAAATATTTTCTTTAAAATACGACAGAACTTTCCCTCCAACACATATATGTTATTTATATATATATATATATATATATATATATATATATATATATATATATATATATATTGGTATATTTACCAGGTGTACAAGTATGAAATGCAGATTTTTTTTTTCAACAAAAAAAACACGTTAAATTCGGAAGAATGATAAAAAGTGCTTTATTTAAAGTATGCTCCATTGCTTGTTATACATTTTTCCCATCTTTCGGGAAATTTGTGAATACCGCCCCAGTAAAAATATTCCCCTTTTGCTGCGAACCATTCATGGAGCCATTTTTTTACATCTTCGTATGAACCAAAGCGCTGCTGAGCAAGTGCGTGACCCATCGATGCAAACAAGTGGTAATCGGAAGGAGCCAAGTCTGGTAAGTAAGCCGCATGAGATAGAAGTTCCCAGCTGAGTGCTTCCAACGTGCTTTGTACCACTTTTGCCGTATGTAATGGAACGATGGCATGAAAAAAATGACTTTGTGTTGCAACTTTTGGTATTCTGGCCTTTTTTCAAGCAGCAAACGGTTCAAATCGGTCAATTGTTGTTGGTAACGTTTAGTATTAACCGTTTCCCCACGTTTTAACAGCTCATAATAGACCACGCCCCCTCTTGTCGGTTTTTTATGTTCCTTGTCTGCAACATCGAAGTCACCACTTTTGAAACGCCGAAACCATCATTCACACGTTTCTTGCGATGGAGCATGTTCACCATAAGCTTTTCGGAGTAATCGGTGTGATTCAGCAGCAGTTTTCTTCAAATAAAAATATAAAAATTAATGCTGTCCGCGAATGCTCTTTGTTCAGTATAAATTTCGACATATTGAACACAACACTATGCACACACTTTTCCAATTTATCACTCGTACACGTCTGACAGTTGTTTGATGATGGCGTTGTGTCAAATCTTTATAGCACAAACTACATTGGTGCACCATCTGTTGTCTGAAATCGCATTTCATACTTGTACACCTGGTATATATTTATACATTTTATATATCTTGTATATACATTTGCGAGAGGGTGCCAGTCAGGCCCGTTGCACTTGGGGGGGGGGGGGGGGAGCACGAAATAAATAAACTGAAAATCCTAAAAATTGAGAATTTCAAGTTTTAAAAATCCCTGGGTTGGAAAAATTTATGCCTGAAAAAAATTAATATTATTAGCAAATGAAAGCTACGGAAGATTAGAAATTACCCAACTAGTAAGATTACATTTAAATAAGACCTCAGAACGACCAATGCATTGGAACATGCGTGCAACAAATCAATGCTTGTGAGCGAACTGTTTAATATTATCTAATGAATACTTATATATAAAAATGGAGTGTCTGTCAGTGGAATCGAACAAAACCCCTCATTTTGAGTTTTCTCCACGAATTAGGATACACTGATTCCGAAAATCACATTTAAAATTTTTTTGTCTGTCTGTCTGTCTGTCTGTCTGTTTGTCCGGATTTAACTCAAAAACTACTGCACGGATTTTTATGAAACTTGCACCATTTGAACACACTTTTCTTAGTTTAAAATCTGCACTTTGTTTCATGTGGATATCTGCAACCATTCAAAAGTTATAGAACTTTTTCCATTTTCTCTAACATTACTCCTATGGGAAATTTACATTTCGATCTTCCCCTTATAACATTATTGTTAAAAATCACCTTGGCGACCAAAAATATTTTTCGACAATACTGGGATAAACGATTTATTTTGATTGGCTGATGAGTAAATGTCGCCAAATTAATTAAAAATGTCGCCAAACGAATTAAAAATGTCGCCAAATATGGCCGAAAAAATTAAAAATTTCGCCAAATATTGTCAAATAAATTAAAAATGACACCAAATGAATTTTAAAATGTCGCCAAATATTGCCAAATGAATTAAAAATGTCGCCAAATAAAATTTTAAATGTCGCCAAAT
Organism: Troglohyphantes excavatus; assembly: GCA_963932185.1. Classification (NCBI taxonomy): domain Eukaryota; kingdom Metazoa; phylum Arthropoda; class Arachnida; order Araneae; family Linyphiidae; genus Troglohyphantes; species Troglohyphantes excavatus. The sequence continues at coordinate 54,925,719 of OZ010670.1, forward strand.
GAATTAAAAATGTCGCAAAACGAATTAAAAATGTCACCAAACGGAGTAAAAATGTCGCCAAATATTGTCAAATGAATTAAAAATGTCACCAAATGAATAAAAAATTTCTCAAAATCAATAAAAATGTTGCCAAATGAGCTAAAATAGAGGTTTTATATTTAAAAATATCATCACAATGACGAAATTAGTGTCCAAATAACAAAATTAACGTCGTTAACAAAAACCTCGCCAACCGAAGGAGGAAGATAAACCAGCTCTTTCGACTGACGCCATGTGTATTCATGTTCTGAACAACTTAACTTTATGACAATAATGCTTTTTGTTAAGGGGTGGAATATGTCTATGGTGTTGAAATGGGCCACCCTAAAAGTTTAATTTAATGTTTTCTATATTTATACCTCCATGTAGCTTATTTTTAAATTTTTACCTCAAAAACACATTATTGGAATTTAAAAATGAATATTTGATAATTAATTTTTATAAGAAATATTGTCCCTAAATATTGACCCATATGAAATTATGTTGAAAGACGGATATATAGACTCCGGTCACCAATTGGCACAAAAAAAACTTCACCAAATACGATAAATTATTTCGATTTGGAACAATGCAATATTTTTTCTTTGATATATTATTGCGTCGCCAATAATAAAACTAATGAATGTGAAATTTTTCTACACAGGTTTATTGTTACTAAATGGTTAATTTTTATACAAAAAATATGCAATTTAAAAAAATTTTAGGAATTTTTATTTCACAAAAAGAAACATTTTACAAAAACATCAGTTTAAATAGTAGTCGCAATAGCATGTAAAGTCGTGAGCATAAAAATAGATTTAGGTATCGCAAAAAGTACTTAAAGTAAATCTGGATTTTGATAAAGTTTATTTTTCACAGTGCACAGAAAGTGATTTGCGATGGCTACGCTGACAAGACAAAATAGCGCAGCTCTTACTGTGCAAAGTGACCACGAGCAACGCCGGGCCATATTGCTAGTATATAAATAAAAACAATGAAAAATGCCAATAAGTTGAAACTTGAAATTTTCGGCACTGTTAAATTAGGAATTTCGATTAGTTAAGTTGGGAAATTTTTTGTTTCAACCCCCCAAAACACATTTTGTGTGGCGCCACAGGTGCCAGATCAAGTGTTGTCCTCGTCATCTGGCCGTGGTTCCCGAGTCTTTCCTTAGAGATAGGCCCCGAACCGTCGCCCACTGTGCAGCTCTAGTGAGACGTTAATTAACGAAAAACAAACCAAAATCAAAAATACGAGGCATTGTTCCCATTTATTTCCTACGAGATAGACCCGAAGCATCACCAATAGCCGAATGTGCAGCTTTACTGCGACGTTAATTAACAAAACCAAACTAAAATAAAAAATGCGAGGCATTGTTCGCTGTTCTTTCCTACGAGGTGGACCGCATCACCAATAGCCCAATGTACAGCTTTATTGCGACGTCAATTAACCAAACCAAACCTTTCCTTCGTTTGGTTTTTGGTTTTGGTTAATTAACGTCGCACTAGAGCTGCACAGTGGGCTATTGGCGACGGTTCGGGGCCTATCTCGAAGGAAAGGCCCGGGAACGATGCCTCGTATTTTTGAACCATGATCAGATGACGAGGACAACACCTGATCTGGCACCCAACGCCTTCAATAGACGTCGGGACTTTGGACCCCGATCAGATGTATCGTGCACCAGTCCCGTATACACGCCACCTTTCCTTCGGGATAGACCACGAACTGTTGCCAATAGCCCATTCTTCAGCTCTAGTGTGGCGTTATTTAACCAATCAACATACCTTTAATCTGGAACATTTTAAATCTCAACGAATCATTTATCAAAGACTAAGTAACAACTTATCTCATTGGTTCCGTTTCAGATCATGAAGGAACTGAACTCTCAGGAATATGCCGACATGATCCGTGGTCGCGTAGACGACCACCAGACCCACGACCCCAGTTACTACGGTGTGAACGTGACGGTCCACGAGGACCACGGTACTGCACACGTGTCTGTGGTCGCCCCGAACGGTGATGCAGTGACGGTCACATCCACGGTCAACCTGTAGTAAGTGTGCCTAAAATATCATATTCCAAAATTTACACGTTCTTAACTATACTTCCAACCCCCGATTTACTATAAATGTATTTTTCTTTTAACTTATACATAGATATTTAACCCACCACATCCTCCACCAACATATTACACGTTTATAGTCCTACTGTCATTACGTTACGTTAATTTCATTTCTCTCTTGGTACCTGTGTCCGAAGACAAAAACCAATTAATCTGAATTGTATCTGAATGTAAAAACCGAAGTTGGAAAACTAAACTCGAACGATACATCCCTTCACTCCAAAGCTCACTCACTCCAAAAAACAATCACGACAAGAAAAAGCACAGATACAAGAAAACCAGACACGCCCCCAAAAAAAAAATTGCCCAAGGGACTGAAAAGAAAGCAGAAACACGCAAACTGAAATGACGGATTTAAACCCTCAATAAGTAAAATCATCATTAAGAGTTTTAAATATTAAAAAGTATACGAGTGGCAAAAATTCAAAAACTGAGCAGAACCCAATGGTATACAGTTGTAAAAAGAAAAGACGTTTAAATCTAAAAAATTTGGTGTAAAACTAACCAAAATTACAGTTTAAACTAAAAGAAACTAGTATCTATGTAAGAGAACTCATTAGAAAAATAAAACGCGCAAGTTAAGCGACCAAACAAGGTCGGTAATCCCTTTTAGTTCTACAAAAGTGGTTCTAGGAAAGTGGTGACCTCTAAAATGCTTCCTGCTATTCCAGCTAATTGGAAGGGTATTTAGATTGTCAATTTTCGAACAACAATAAACGCCTCTGAGAATTTGAGGGTTCGATCTCAAATATTATTTTTTTCGCGATCTTCGAATGAATATTCGGAACCTACCCTTCAATTTTGTTTTGCTCCAAAACCGATAGATGGCAGCACTACCGGATTAATGGTGACGAGACAAGAGTAATAGAAATAAACGTTTGTAAAAAGGCATATATTATATACACGAATATCTTATAATATAAAACTGAAATTATAGAAAATGTGTCAGAATCTCTGTTTGTCAGTACAAAAAGGCTCCGTAATTATGAGCCATAAAGCTTTGAAATATACAGTCTGTTTGAAAAATTAGAATTTTAACTTAACCATTTTCGAGTCTTTACGTTGTTTCATTTGATTGTTATAAAAACTTTTAGTGCGTCTATAGAGGTAAACTTGTTTTGAGCCCATGGGTTTTACCACTCCCCTAATATTTTGAAAAACTCACCCAATTTCCATAAATTTAATGGGTTTTATTAAAAAAAAGAGCCTTTCAATAATTTTGAAAAATTTACGCATCTATGCGATGCGAGTGTATCCCTGCAAAGTTCAACAAAAAAAGAATTTGTGAAATATATGAATTAAAACACAAAACTTGCGCAAACATTCATAAGTTTTTTTTAAATACATAACAGTAGAATTAAGCGCTTTGGTTGGCGCGCTTGGGTTGGCGTGCTTTGGTTGGCGTGCTTCGGTTGGCGCGCTTTGGTTGGCGTGCTTCGGTTGGAGCGCTTTGGTTGGCGTGCTTTGTTGGCGTGCTTGGGTTGGCGTGCTTTGGTTGGCGTGCTTCGGTTGGCGTGCTTTGGTTGGCGTGCTTTGTTGGCGTGCTTGGGTTGGCGTGCTTTGGTTGGCGTGCTTGGGTTGGCGTGCTTTGGTTGGCGTGCTTTGGTTGGCGTGCTTTGGTTGGCGCGCTTTTCAGTCAGTTAAAAATATAATTTAAAGAAGGTGTGGGTTTCATTAGTTCAAACTCAGCGCCATATGAAAAATAACATAGGGAGTGTTGGGTTTTTATCAGTATTTTAGAAAGCAAATATGCATAAGTAAACAAATATTTAACAAGTAGAATATATATATTTATTAAATAGAAGTTAATTATATGCTTACTTATTTTAGTTTAGAAAAAAAAACTATAATGGAATCTCTTTAAGGTAAATTTTAAAGTAGACTATATAAATATTCCTAGAATGGCAGAAAGTCAATTTTATTTTCTCTGTTAATTGTAGTTATTTTAAACATCCCCTTGCGAAGGACAAGTACTTTTGTTAATATTTTATAACTATAAAGTTTTATTCAGAACCTAATATTTACTATAAGTTTAAACTATCATTAAGAGGAATTTTTTTTTTTTAATTATATTTAAAAAAAAAAAATTGTCTTGGGAAGAGAAACAAATCAAAAGCATGTTTAAGAGCTATTACAAAGTTTCTGTTCAGTGAATTTTGAACAAAAAACGCTAGACACACTAGATTTGGCACTTAGATTTTTTTTTTTAATTACTCTCAGATTGGAATTGTAAAATATATTTTCATTGAAATTGAATAGCTGTTTGAATTGGAAGCTTTTGTGCGCTCCGACCAGTTTTCAGGTTCTGCGCATAACGAAACTGTTGACAGTATCCCAAGATGCATTGCGCTGAGGGCTTCTTTTGTGTGCTACTGCGTATGTACTAGGGCATATCTTTCTCCATCCATTGTCTCTCACCGTCTTCCCTTTCTCCCTTCAGCTTCGGCAGCATGGTGATCTCTCCATCCACTGGCATACTACTCAACAACGAGATGGACGACTTCTCGTCGCCCAACGTCACCAACTACTTCGAGGTGCCGCCCACCGAGAAGAATCATCCGCGACCCGGCAAGCGGCCGTTCTCGTCCATGAGCCCGGCCATCGTGGTCGACGGCAACGGCGACGTCCGGCTCGCTGTCGGGGGAAACGGGGGCACGCAGATCACCACAAGCGTCGCACAGGTAGGTCTCGGAGAAATATATCTAATACATCAATCATCATAGAAGTACATCAAAGTCGCTATTTTATGAAGAGTCTAGACGGAAAACGATGACAGTCCAGCCAAAGTTCTCCAATGATTCTTGAGACTAGTCGCTCACTACCAACATTTCACTGTTAAAAATAGGTACTCAAAAATAAATAAAATATACTAATTTTTGAGAGCATTCGATGCTTATCATGGCTCCGAATACATAAATTTCAATTTTGAAAAAGACATATACTCGAAAATGAATAAAAAGAGAATATGTTAGCCTACATAGGCTGCTTTAAAAAACCACCCAGCAAAAAAAAGTCAGCATGAAACCTTCATCAAAATTGTCAAATTGAAGGTATTTTGAAGGATATTGAAACAAAAAACTGCAGTTTTTTTAAAGTTTTTAATTTTCCTGCATAAAACCTTTAAAATACCTGCATTTTCCCTTCATGTTTAAAAATTGCAATTAAAAATGAAAAAAAAAAGGTTTTTGCAGGTTTTTATGAAGGTTTTTTACAGTTTTTATGAAGGACATTGAAACAAAAAACTTTAATTTTACAGATCTGAAAAAAAAATGCAGTTTTCCTCCATAAAACCTTCAATTTCAAAATTTTGATGAAGGTTTTATGCTGACTTTTTTTGCTGGGCACTTTCGATAAATACCGACAATTACAATCAAAACTTAACAAACCCCAAATCCACAGGCACCGTAGCCCAGTGCCTTATCCGTTAAACTACCAGGGTGACTTGAAGTAGTTATAAACAGAAAAAAAATTTAAAAGGGGATACAAAAAGAATGGAAAGTAAGATATTTGAATTGTAATAACTCAGTTTCCATTTCAGCAATTGACATCAAATAATGTGGAAAACCATATTCTGAACACCTATTTTAAGTTTGTCCGGTCATTTTGTTAGGATGAGTTGAACAGAAGCTGAGATTAGCAATATTAAACCACACTGCTCATTTTTGAGAAAGTACAGTTACTTAAATTTGAGTACACTATCGCTCATTGACGATGCAATTGTACTCAAAGAAAAGCAAATAGGTTCATGTATTCATTTTTAAGTATTTTTTTTTATTTTGACAGTATTAGGTTGCAACTTTTAATCCACTGAGCAACTTAAGCATACCCAAACTAACCTCTTTCGAATATTTAGTTGCACTAAACTCAGATTTGAAAGGTTTCAGATCTTGCAACCGCCAGACTCAACAGTGACTGATGCACTTGGAGATTTTCCACTCGTCCCATTTACAACGGGAAACATTGGAATTCGACAACACGAAGCAATTATTTCGTTTGTCATCTCTCCAATTAATCTTTCTCCTTTGAGAGAACATATTTATCTTTAAAGATTTTATCTCCCTTTTACTGCAAGAGAATTTACATTTCTCATCATTAGTCGGCACTAATTTATCATTAAAAATGAACTATGCAAGAATGAAAAAACTACTTTGAGACATTCTTATATTACTTGCTACTAATATCATAACTATAGTTTAAATTATCAAGCAAAAAAAGAACACACGAATACCCTATAATCATGGTGATATTCGATCGTTATGTATTATTCTAAACCACTAGACTTTTTTAATTATCTCTAAATATTCCCGTATCTTCGATTACTGTACGATTAAAATCAGGGCCCCTTCCCCCCTTAGCAGACGAGGGGCCCTGTACGAACTTAGATGCGGGCCCTTTATAGCATCCATACACATTTATGAATAAGATTTCACGTTCTTGAAAAGCCGATCGGATTTTTAAGATTAATAATAGAAGGTACCAGAGCCGTTACACAAAATATATTTTGGGGAGAATTGAAACAAAGAAATTCCCAACTTAACGACTCGAAATTCTCAACTTAACTATTCGAAATTCCGAACTCAACAGTGCTGAAAATTCCCAGTTCCAACTTATCAACATTTTTCATCTCTTAGTATATATATTTTAGGTGATATTAAACAGTTATCTCACAAGCATTGATTTGTTCACCCCTATTCCAATGCAGTGTCCGCTCTGAGGTCTAATTTAAATGTAATCTTAAAAGTTGGGCAATTTCTAATTTTCCCTAGCTTTTATTTGTTAATAATATTAATTTTTTTCAGGCATAAATTTTCCCAATTCGGGGATTTTAGAAGTTGAAATTCCCAACTTTCAGGGTTTCCAGATTATTGGGGGGGGGGGGGGGGTCGAACTATGTAGATAATTAATCAAATACAAATATTGACGTCCAACAACAGGCTCAAGGCCCAACAAGGTTGGTCCATCTAGTACCTCTTAACTATCCCCCAATGCATATATAACTTCTTCTTAAAATCCGTTATGTAGATAATTAATCGCAAGCTATATCTCATTATTCTTTTACGAATTATTTTTAAAACATATAAGCTTATGACTGAATAACGAGAACGCAAAATGTAATCCAATTTTTCAATTTCAATAGACCATCATCAGAACTCTGTGGTTGGACCAGGACATCAAGCAAGCCATCGATGCCCCGAGGTTTCACGACCAACTCTTTCCCAACGTTATCGAACACGAGCCACGCTTTCCTCAGGTAAGTTTATGTCATATGGATAAACATTAATCACCAAAACAATTAAATTTATGAATTATAAATTTATGATAAACGCATGTACTGAAGAAGTGAATGTGTCCATCGGCCATCGCAAATACTTAAACAAGGCTTGGCCGTCATTTGAAGTGTCATGTCTCTGTAGCTAGTGTTTAAATAGCTGCTGAAAGGAAAACTACGAATTTTTTTTAGCCTATTGTGAAAACGTTTTGTTGCATAAACATATATTTATTAATTTTTCAGCTATCCGATTTACAATATTGAAGTAAATGAACAGTTCAGTTGTTCTCTCTCTAGATTAACAATATTTCAATTAACAACTAGTACAATTAACAATATTCACTAGGAATTTGTTCCATTTGTCTATTACCGTATTATAGAAAGTGTTTTCTCCCTTCCCAATTTAAATGGGAGTTGTTTAATTTAAAACTATGACTTCTCGTTCTATTACTCATATTGTAATCTAAACCCTCCACGTCCCCTTGTCTGATAAATTTGAATAGTTGAATCAAATCTCCCTTAACCCTTCTCTCTTCCAGAGTATACATATTCAAATTTCTTAATCTATCTTCATAATTCATGCATAAAAACCCTTGGACCATTTTAGTACCCCATTGCTGAATTTTCTCTAACAACTCAATGATTTCTTTTAAGATATGGTGATCAAAACTGTACAGCATACTCAAGATGCGGTCTTGCCGAACCTCTGTACAATGGCAAGATTATATCCTTAGATTTTGATGAAACACTTTCCCTGATGAACTATTCTATTCCAACAATACATTAGCTTTATTGCTAGCCACTGTACATTGATGACTTATTTTAAAACCCTCATTTACTAAAAGCTGGTTCCATCGAGAATAGTTGGTCGCCATTATTTATTTTTGTATGTTCTTATGCATAACATTCCAATATTCTTTATTTTGTAGGACCTCCTGGACGATTTACAGAAGTTGGGTCACAAATTAAAGCTCCTGGGAAGTGGAATGCTTGGTATAATCATGGGAATCGAAAGAGGCCAAGACGGATATCTGTACGCAAACTCGGACTACAGGAAAGGGGGTGACGTCGACGGATTTTAAACACAAATACCCTTTACAAGAAATTCCAAAGAAGACATACGGTTAACATTAACCCCTTCTCCTCTCCATTGTATATATGCCACAACAATGTAAATACCTATTCTGAATCTGCAGTGTTATTGTGAATTGAATGCATGCAATGCAGTTCTTGGAATATAATTTAATGAGTTCTATTTACTTAATAAAACATAAATTTTTCGGGAGTTTGTGTATATCTTCACTATGTACAATAGGGCCTCTATATTAATAAGCAGCTCTAACTTATATTAACATACATATGTGAAACTAGAAAAGAAAACCTTAAATGGACATATACGGAACTGGTGGGCCTTACTATGGTATGTGTCCGTGATTTGTCCCCTTTGCAATTTTTTGTTATTATGTTAATTAACGTAAAATAAACCCAATAACTAACTAAACCCACTAAAAAGAGATTTATTTTACGTTAATAAACATATTATAAAATAATAACAAAAAGTTGCAGAGGAGACAAATACCATGGTATGGCACGTATAGTGTTATCAGATTTTTTTTAAAAAACTAACTTTTATATTTAGGAAAAAATAGTATACAGTAGACCTTCTTTATGACCCCACATTATAGTGACCCCTTCTTTGTAAATGTAGGCAATCGGTTAATTAGTTCATGTAATGATTTTTTTAAACTTATTATAACAGCCGTATCATATAGTCCTTTGAAGGGTCGTTACATGGACTGTACATTACTATGGATTGGCGAGACAAATATGTTTTTTATACAGGGTGTCCGACTGAAAATTTTCTAACTAATGGCTTATACCTAAAGAACACATGATCTATATATATAGAGTGTCTATACGGGTCGTTTTTGATACAAATATAGTTTTATTCCGAGCATGATGAAATTTTGCACATCGGACCTTCAAAACAATGCAATATTTAAAAATTGTAATAATTTAATCTACTTGTTGCATTATGTGAGACTGATGAGTAAATATCGCCAAATGAATAAAAATGTAGCCAAATGAAAAAGCATGTCTCCAAATGAGAAATTTTGCACACCTCACCTTCAGATCAAGAGAAAGGTCAATGTCTGCATGATATTTTGGAAAACCACCCTTTAATGCAGAAATTACTTCTTATTAAAATCGGCAGATGGCGCCACGGTGCCGAAATCAACAAACACTGTGCAAAAATAGGTACAATTCAAATTATATCTTATAAATATCAGTTGTATTAAAGAGGACAAATGCTCAAGTTTTGTTGGAGATTAAGCAAATTAAATTTTAGTACCATTAGTGGCTCAGCAGATGTCAAGATGATATTCCACCTCTTGCCAAGTGTTTAGTAAAATTTGAGGTGTTTTTAAAGCAACTGCTGCCGAGATATCCTGTTTCTCTGCAGTAGTTTATTTAAATTTAAAGTATCCGAATTACAAACTTTATGCAGATACACAATCATTCTAATAAAGCCCCAAACAAAAAGAGTCAGCAGCTAGGCAGTAGTTAGAATACCGTTGGCAAGACAAGAATATCGTATGGACATCTGCAGAGCCGCTAATACTGATCATAGTTAAATTCATGAATCTGCAAGAAACTTATTAACTCTCTTTAATACACTTGAAATTTATAACTAATCAGGTGTGGCTCTCTCTGCGCAAGATATTACTATATAAATAATGAAACAAGTTTTGAAATTATAAAAACATACTGAACTTTTGAAAAATATGGAATATCTATGACAGTGTTCACTCTAGAATAAAAAGGGGCAGGGCACTATTGGCAAGAAAAAGGCACTCCATATCGAAAGGGCACTTCTTGTCTTTGAAAAGGCACTATAAAAAACAAAGGTTAAACATAGACAAATATTATAAAATCTGGAGGAATGGGTGCTCAGTTCTTAGCAGGAGTGTAGCGATTTGATCTCAGGAAAAAACGTTGCATAACAATAATAATCTGCCATGCAGAGGAAATTAATTCAAAAGTGGGTGGCATTTTTACAAAAAGGAACACGAGGCACTATTGAAATGATAAAAGGCTCGCCCTTCAAGAAACGCCTAGAGTGAACACTGCCTATGAACTAGGTTACTCTTGTTCTCTACAAATATACGAAAGGTGCATGGTAAATCTTTTCAGTATTAAATTGCCTTAAGCTAATCACAAAATTGAATGAGCAATTTCAAAAAGGTAATAAAGAACGCAAAAGGTTAAGATTATATATAATTTATTTTACATAATTTGAATTACTCTACCATATAATACAACTTTATCATGCTTTACAAGGAAAACTATTCTTCTTGTTCCCTAAAAAACATTTTAATGAAGGAAGCAGGTCAAAAAAGCTATATACTTTTCATGAAGAGAAATTATGGGGGAATATCCTACGCCAACAAAATGAGTTGGATATATACCTAGTATAAAATTACATTTGCAAACATATAATGCATTAGGAATAAATTACAGAAAATAAAATCAGTAAACATTGCAACAATGGTTATCGCAAGCAACTTTAAATACCCTAAGAATCACCGACAACAAAATATAACACAACCGACACTTAAATCTATGGAATTCTTCAGAAATGTTTAATGAGTCCTCAGCTGGTAATCCCCATTCTGAGTAATGTACCTAACCCATGGTAGAGCCTGGTACCCGCTCTTCTCAATGATCTTCAGGTAACGCACCTGGATCCCAGACGTCGTGAAATATGGAATCTCAAACTTAACTTGAATCGGCGGTTTCCCCTCAACATCCTCGCTTTCAACGCTGGGAAGACCGAAGTGAGCCCTCATTAAGTACTCTTTCCCCCCGGGGAAAGATTTAACGCTCCAGACGATGGCACTCAGCTCCGGGGAGTACTTGACGCTACCGACGGTCGTTTTGAACTTGGGTGAGTCAGCATCGGTCGGCACTGGAATGATGATTTCGACGTTATTGGCGGTGGACCGCCTCTTGAACTGGGACTTGGCCTTCACCATGTACTCGACCCTGCTGTGGGCGTGGCGCTCGATGACCGACTCGATCCATATCAAGGGCTTGACGTGAGTGTTGAGTCGGTACGACATCAGTTCGAACTCGCCATCTGGGGGTATGAACGAGATCGTGCGGTCGTTCTCGAACCGAGACAACCGCACACACTGGTGGAATTTGACGTCTTCCAATTCGACCGACTTCGACTTGCCCCGGCCGGTGCTTTCGAATAGCACCTTGTCGTTCAGTCCCAAACGCAGTTCGGGCATCCCAGACAAGTAAACCCTCATTTTGATGCATCCTACAATCTCACTGCGGAGGACATTGCCGTTTGCGTTGGCCAACAGGTTGACAGACTCGATGACGTCGAGGAATACTTCGTTTTTGCGGTACTTGATGCCTTCTGATCTCCAGGAGACGGCGTTTGTAACGGCCATGGGGGGTCTCGGTTGGGCCTCCATTTTGTGGCTCTCTTGGGTGATGAACTCCTGCAAGATCTTGCTGTCGGTGGTTTGAGGGTACCCGAAATCCATCAGCTCGTCCAGTAACTCGTAAATGATCACGAAATTATCCCTGATGCTCTCCTCTTCCAGTTCTTTGAAGTACTCGATGAAAACCTGAACGATTTTGTGGAGGAAAACGAAGACGAGGGCGACATTTGCGTTTTTCTTGGTTGTGGCAACGATATAAAGGTTGTTGTACTTGATGTACATGAATGTCATTCCGTTGTGGGTCAGTATCGGAGTGATGCACCCTTCTTCCTCCTTATCCATTAACAAAGTCATGAATTTATCAGCAGCGGACATGTCTATGTCGCCCCTGTAATTCCTCGATATAAGGACCTTACCCTTAAGGTCCAGCAGGTAGATAGCCGAGGCAGACATTTTAAACCTATAATGCAAAAAAAGGAAATGTAAAATACCAAATAACATTATTGAAATGGGAGAAGGTATTATGATAACAAAAAAAATACTTGATATATTTGACAAATTTTCATGCCAAAACTGAAGGCAAACTATTCAATACTATTAATTTTTTTAGTCCTGAATTCCACTTTTAATTCTTAAAATATTAAACATGAATTTTTAATAATATCAGTTTTAGGATTTAGTAGATTTAAACACACTACCATAAATAGGACTTACTTTTGCCCTGGTGTATTACTATGTCTACAAAATTACCGATCCATGATTACTATAGATTTGCTTCACGTTAGTCCACATTCAATAGAGTTTTAATATTTGCTACTGGGTGCAACAAAGTAAACCAACCATATGTAAAACAAAGTAAGCAGTGTGGGACAAAGCAACCTGTTCCATGGCAAAATGGGCAACATAAAAAAACATATTTTTTTTAAATACCTTTGTTAAAAATACACAAAACTAAAACATACACAAAGGATTTATATAAGTTAAAGTAACCAAATTTATCTCTTTATTTTATTTATCTCTGAACTGATTTACAAAATACGAAATGTGGAGCTTCTTTTGGTGTGGATTCAGTTAGGGAACATAAATTTTTGCAGGGAAGATATCTGACTAAAAAAAAGTAACTACAAATCACATGTTGGCTTATTGTTAATTAAAAATAATTGAAAATTTTAAGTATATTTTTTGACAGCAAATTAACAATAAAATAAATGTGCAAATAAATTGGCACTTGGAGACTTTTCGTGTATTCACCAAGTTCATTCAACATTTTCAATACTAACTAGGGATGAAACGGATATCCGGTAACTATCCGGTATCCGGCTGCTTTTTAACTATCCGATATCCGGAAGTAAAGTGCCGGATATCCGATTTTCCATGCCGGATATCCGGATGAATAAAACATCGAAGATTTTTTTTGTGGCGATCAATTTTCTTTGTTCTTGCTTTAAGTATTTTCCTGAAAATTTTACCAATGTATTCACAGTGTGCAGATTCTCCCTTTAACCAATAGAGACTTTAAAAAACCCACTTTTTTTCAAATTTTTTACTTTAAAATTATATTTTTAATGAATCGTTATGATGGAGGGTCATCACATCTCACAACTAATATAAAGTTGAATAAAAAAAAAAATCTCAAAAGTTTAAGCAAACTTGAGTTTTTATGTTTGGAATGAAAAGGCATATGGTAAAATTACAATTATTCAGAAATTAAGTGTAAAATGTACAAAACATACGATAATTGCTAGCAGCACCCTAGAATAACCCTTTGTACTTAAAAAAGTTTTTTGAATGTTTATTCAATTTTGGTATCACTTTAAAGATAAGGAATTAAGAAATATTACAGAATAAAAAAATATTTTTCAATTTTTGACCGATTTCCATTTTTTCTAGTATGTATGAGAAGTTATTTTCATAAAAATAAACTGCCGGATATCCGATCGGATATCCGGCAAAATCTAGTTCGGATATCCGGTTTGTAATGTGCGCCGGATATCCGATATCCGGCAAAACCACTATCCGGTTCATCCCTAATACTAACATATATTTTTAGAATTGAAATTATATGAATTTTGCTCTTGGCAATATTTGAACCTTTGACTGCATTTACTGTAGCCAAAAGTCTAAATTGAAAAGAAAAACCGAAAGTATATACGCCTCCAAATTTATTGTGTCAAGTCAAAGAAAATGTCTTTGAATAAAATATATATTTGGAAAACATATGCAACTTTAAATTAAATCATTTCTCTTATAGTTTGAGAACATTTCAAAGTTCAATTCAGTCAACTTAATAATTTCTAAAAAAAAAATTTAAAAAACATATCATAAGTGACAATTAAAATGGATAAGTTACCTTATTAACTTTTTCGTTTTTGAGCCTTAGCTTTTTTTTTTTTTGTAATGATATTCTAAACTATTTCCCTGTTATCTAGAACCCACCAAATATAATTTGTAAAGACTTTAAAAGGTTTACAAAACTGCACCTTAAAAACTAATTGCAACAAGCGAACAGTTCAAATGCATCGTACGGTATGCCCTTGGTGACTTCTGAAAACGCAATATCCATAACGCTAATACGTTCGTGCCGACAAAAAACGGTTTGGTTGCAAATCAAAGAACTCCTCCATTTTCCCCTTGCATCCACATTTCGCACCAGGTTACCAGATTTGGCGAAAAATCAGGTATACCGTAGCATATATTCTAACCAAAATATTTTGTGTATACACTACCAATGTTGGTTAATTCCTAGTGTACAGTGCCCCCGCCAAATGTGTTTTGGCGACAATTGGTGGGCAATAAATTTTATAGTTTAGCAACCCTATTTCATTTTGTTTCTAGCAATATCATGATGCAAGGCTTTTTTTTCTCGTACCGTTTCACTTTGTTTTGCCAAGAACTTAACACCAAATTTCAGAATCGAGCCAAGGGGGCACCATACACTAGGAATTTACCCCAATGTTAATTAAAAAATATGCAAATTTTCTGCAACAAGTTAGTTTTTTTATCTAAGTTAATGCTCATTCAAGAATCATGTATATTTTACGTATTTTAAGGAAAAAACAGCAAATGGAACTATTTTTGAAACTGATATCAATCTAACACATATAAACAAAACCAGTGTAGGTTGATTGAATTTGAAATTTTAGCATCATTTAATTTTCAGATTATCTAACAGTTAGGTAAACTATAAGTATATAAGTAAAAAAGAATTTGATTTTAATGTTTTCATTTAAACTATCATTACATGACAAGCACCAAATTATATACAAAAAGCATTTTGATGACAGTTTTTAGCTACCCCACATATGAAAATAGGGTAATTTATATATAATCAATTTTCATATATCATTGAAACTTGTTGTAATTAAATCACAAAAAATTATCTTTTTTTTTTATTAAAACATAGATTACAATTACTACATAAATAAATAAACTGAAGGAAAACAATTTTTATTTTAGTAACATATCTCTCCTTACGTTACATTCTGGAAAGGAAAATTTCTAATTGAAATATCTTATAAGTATCTCAAATGATTAGATTGTTTTAACGGATCATGTAGAATCTTTAAACATTCAAAATAGTATACGTAAATTTTAAATACATTAAAATTTATGTAAAAATACTTACCGTGAAACGTCTGCCGCAATTACAGTGTATGGGTATTGACGTCACTTCATATCACTCTCTCTCACTCCTCATTTATTAATCCGAAACCTTTCAAAATTATTTTTTAAAATTCCTTCTTACATTGCGAATAATATAATATTTTGAATGTATTAAATCTAATTGAAATATTTATCGATCCATCTCACACATTTGTCATTTTGTTGATTTAATAAACGTCTTTAAAAAAAATCTAACCTCAGATTTTTTTTATTAGACCTAAAAAATAGTTAACTGTATCTTTAACATGAAATGGCGTCTTATGTTGGTAAACAGATAATTGAAAGGTTTCTATATGATATTTCGCTAAAAAGTTTGTTAGGTTTGAGCAATTTCATTCATTTAAAGTAAATTCATCATTACCAACTCATCTAAAATTTAACTTTTATAAATATTCTTTACATATAAGTTAACTGTGACCTATTTTAGTAGCTAAAGATGTACAATCTATCGTAGTTGATATATGAAGACTGCAAATTAGTCTTTGGAACTGAAGTAATGTACTCTTTACTATTTGTCATGGTTTTATGACAATGAATTCGTGAGAAAAATAGGTTATGGATGCAATGAAGGACAAAGTAATAACATACCTGGACGTCTATAGTTCCGAGTGTTTAAACCAAACAAATGACTTGCATCCGTTGAATATAACAAACGAAGCAAACCTAACCGCTCATCTAAACGAATCTTCAGTCTCGACGAACAGTGAGGAGATCCCCATCACACCCCCGAACGCCCCTGAACCCAAACAACCAGCAAAGAAAGGCAGGAAAGTCAAATCAAACAAAAGCCAGTGGCGGAAAGAAAAGGGGAATAAGTATCTCAATAAACCCTATAAGAATTACAAAGGAGTGGAGATAAAGAGCAAAGAGTTTGTCGACTACGATTGCAAGTGCCAGATGAAATGCCGAGAGATCCTTTCGGCAAACGAGCGGAAGCAGGAATTCCAAAAGTTCTGGGAACTCGGCTCGTACGAAGCTCAGGCCATTTTTCTCATCGCTCGTGTCGACGAGCAAGTCACAAAGAAGAGCACGAAGAAGAAAAAGGACAAAAAAGTGTCTGACGACACCGAAGACAGCTCGGAAGCGATCGACGGCGACGTTCCCAATACGCCGGACGGGAAAAAGAGCAAGAGGCAGTTTTCTCGGACTTACATCCTCAAATCAAAACAGGTGTGTCGAAACATGTTTGTAAAGACTTTAGGAATCACGTCCAAGCGAATAAACACTGCGCTGGTGAAAATGCGTTCGAAGAGTCTCATTGACCATCGGGGGCTGTCCCAAGGGGGTAAGAACAAAATCAGCGATAAACGTTACGACGAGGTCGTCGATCACATTAAAAAAATGCCCCGGTACAAGTGCAGCCACCTCCAAGGGAAGTTCGACTCCGAGTTCTTACCGCCGGAGCTGAGCCTCTCCAAAATGTACGACCTCTACAGCAAAGAGGTGGAACAGCCGGTCAGTTTGTCAATGTACAAGAAGATCTATTATGGGAAATTCAACTTTAAGACGAAAGGGATCAAGAAGGAGATATGTAACATTTGCAAGGGGGAAAGGAAGGTGAAGAACGAGAACCTAAAAAAGCAGCTGAGTAGGGAGAAGCAACAGTATGCTTGTCCTAGCCCCCCTAACGAACAGATGGTCCTGCAGCACCACCAGTACCGGCCGACTAGTTTTATGGCGCCGCCGTCAATCAATTGCAATCAGTCGTGGCTACCTCCCCCTAATTTCCAGATACCGCAACACAATCCAACACATTATTTTGAGCAGCAGATGGGATATGAATAAACAGTTGGGCTTTTATTATTACACAATAGTCTTGGGAACAGGTAAACTAGGCTGGATCACGCGAGTTGTCGTCCATGATTAAAACTGTTAGCTAGTGCTAATTTTCAGAATCCCGCCAAGGTGTACTATAAACTAAGAACTAAACATAAGTCTTCATCCACAATTAAAACTGTTGGCTAGATGGTGCCAATACTTACAGGGAGAAAAGTATGGCCTTGAGGTCAATTTTCAGATTCCCACCAAGGGGTACTATAAACTAAGAATTAAACATAAGTTGTCATCCAAGATTATAATTGTTGGCTAGATAGTGCCAGGGAGAAAGGGTCAATTTTCAGAATCCTTCCAAGGCATACTAAATTAAGAATTAAACATAAATTGTTGTCCATGATTAAAACTGTTGGCTAGATGGTGTCAATACTTACAGGGAGAAAAGTATGGCATTGGCGTAAATTTTCAGAATCCCGCCAAGGAGTACTATAAACTAAGAATTAAACATAAGTTGTAGTCAACGATTAAAACTGTTGGCTAGATGGTGCCAGGGAGAAAGAGAAAGGGTCAATTTTCAGAATCCTTCCAAGGCATACTAAACTAAGAATTAAACATAGATTGTTGTCCACGATTAAAACTGTTGGCAAGATGGTGCCAATACTTACAGGGAGAAAAGCATGGCCTTGGCGCCAATTTTTAGAATCCTGCCGAGAGGTACCGTAAACTAAGAATTAAACGTAAATCCATGCATGAATCCCTTCCCCTGCAGCTATGTTATGCAATATATAGACGACCCCTCACTTGATTCGGTTCAGTTTACCTACATCCAATATGCTTGAACCATTTTTTCTTCAACTACATGCATAGTCCAGTTATTTTTATTTTATTTTTTTCCAATTGATTGGTCAGTAGAAAAATGGTAATGTTCCATCTGGAGTGATTTTTCAAAAATCGAAAAACAAAATTTCATGTCTTGTAAACATACACAACAGAGCATTCTGATTTTTTTTAATTGAACAATCAGTGTTTTTATCAATTTGCAACTTAATGCACAATGACAGTACACTAATGGGTCTAACATAATTTTTACCGTCCTGTACATGCTTATAGTCGGAGCTGGCAAAGTTTCATTTTATAGTTATTGGTTTTGGGGAAAAACTAACAAAAAAATTTCTTACAAATTTTGTTTTTTGAGAAAACCAACAAGCTTTTTTTCCCAAGTTCTAGTTTAAACACACAATTAAAAAAATTTTTAAGTTGCAATATTATTTGTTTTAATAAAGTGTTGTGTTTAAAATTATGACTAAATTATATAATTAGCTAAAACTTTAAATTTCAAATCGTAGTCAAGCATGCATATGAGCTAAAAAATACCTATATTCAAATGAGTCAAAAACCTTGAAAAACAGACAAAAACCAAAATTTTTAAATTCCAAAATCATGGTCTTTGTCAGCTCTGCTTAGTAGGTTGCAATATGTAAATGGAATGTCCTATTATATGTATGATAATTTTGAATTTATCTAAAATGACTGATTTATGACACAAAATTAATACCAACACAGCTTAATTTTACATTACTAATTTTTTTTTACTTGAAGTACTCGAATAACTTCTGGCAGTTATTACCTAGATTCTATATATAATTACGATTCTATTATCAGCAGTTACTGCTCTATAAAAGTTTTTGTAATGAATTCAATATTCAAGGAAAAAAGTTATAATTAATTAAGCCTAATAAAATGGTCTATTTTGGCATGTATAAAAAAATTATATACTTAACTATAAGTTTTACAGTACAATGATAAATTATTTGGTTAATTCCTAGAGTACGGTGCCCCCGCCAAATGCGATTTGGCGACAATTGGTGGGCAATAAATTTTATAGTTTGGCAACCCTATTTCATGACTTTCTTAGCAATATCATGATATACGGCAACCTTTTTTTTTAATTTGGCGACAAAAAAAACTTCATTTTTGGCCTAGGCGCCAATTTTTTGACTTGGCGACAACGGGGCACAGTACACAAGGAATTTACCAATTATTTATTACATAGCTGCACTTTGCTAACCCTAGCTATATTATATAAATTATATTTAAAATTTTACAGACTGAACCAATAATTATAAATTTATATTTATAATATTTTATACCTAGTAACTAGTAATAAAGATTTTCCACTTTATTACAGAATGTCACTGATTAAGCAAATTCATTAAAAAAAATTAGTTCTATCAAAATCTGTTACTTTTAAAACTTACACTACTATAAAGTATTTGTATTTATTTAATTGATTTAAAACCATACTATGAAGTATTTTTCAGATTGTGTTTTAATAATCAGTGTTACATTACCCAAAGTACAATTAATGCCAAGAAACTCAAAATACCTCTTTGAATTTATTATATTTTACTTTTTCTCATCTTCCATGATGTGACTACGGGTCTTTTTTATTAACGACTTTTCAGAAAGATTGTTTATTTTGTGAAATATTTTGTTATTTATAATACTTTATGTACATTATTATTTTGCCAATGGATTGATTCAATACACTTTTGTTATTTACCTTTTTTATTTATTGCATTGACTTCCTTTTTCTGGAGTTGTTGCGAAGAAGATATTTCATTCATTATGGCTGTCCTTTGCCCTCCCACTGGAAAGTATGCTGAACTTATCCAGTTTTTCTTCTTTGGAACTTAGGTATGCTATTATTTATATAAAATAAAGGATGTATTATACCAGTGTTCACTCTAGAAATAAAAAGGGGCAGGGCCCTGCTTTCGGGAAAAGGGCACTCACTTTTAAAAATGAAATATAATTTGCATTTAATTTTATTATTATTCATTATTAGATTCTTATAATCAGACAGATGACAACTAAAAATCTTTCAATCAAATCAACTTAATCTAGTAATCTCGTCCCAAGCCATCTCCTCTTTTTACAAAATATAGCCAACCACTAAGATTCATGGTATCCCATGATATCACTGAATCGCGATATCATTGAATGAAATTACTGCGATTTTAATGCGATTGTTCAATAGGCGTAGTTAAAAAGATGTTTTTCTGCTGTCATAATTCACTTAATTTCGATGTGCATTTAAAAGTTTAGAATCAATGTCTTTTTTAAAGACAGGTAGGCAGCAAGGGACCTGTGCTTGACTGAACAGGGCTAAAGCATTTGTCCGAGAAAAGGCATGATGTTGGTATCAAGATGGAAAAAGAGTGGACCGTCCTTCAAAAAACGCCTAGAGTGAACACTGATTATACAAACCTGCCAACTTTTACGAATCAATTGTACATTTTATTGATTTTAGCCATGTTTTATCTTATAAAATTTTACAGATTTCAATTTTTTTCCTTCTTTTTTATAGTGAGCTATTTTAACAACAACAAAATCCTCAAAAATATTAAAATTTACGTAACCTTTCCAAAATAAGCTATTGTTAAATAGTCTTCATTAAGTTTATGCGTTTTCCAAATACTTGTTAGAGTTTTTTCTTTTATGGCATGTGTGTGTTTTAAAGTAATGCATGTATTTACATTTTTAATGTAACTTGAGAACAGAAATTTAACAATTAAACATCTAGTGAACATTTTTAGTTAACACATTCACTGCATCAATGGACAAATAATTGGCCATTTTTTTTTATTCTTGATTTACTTTTAAAATTATTCAAATTTATTAACATTTGAAGAAATTTTGAAAATAAAAATTCTTTGAAAAAAAAAATTAACTGAAAAAAAATTTCTGAGTTATATGTGACTCAAGGTAGAGTTCTGAGACATACAAAAAATTTACCTTACAAGAAAAAATTTTGACCAAGTTCAGGCTTTTTGTCTGAGAAACCATTCAGAATGAGCCTATATTAGGATTGTATAGTACATACGAAGTGTATACAATTCACAGAATCGTACCGTAGTCTGTGACAGGAATTGTATTTAACTCACGGAACCTCTTGGCCAAACAAAGTGTGCGTTAAATACAAATCATATGGCAGCGAAAAATAATAAATAATTTTTCATATTCGTCACCAATTAAAATATAAAGTTTTATAATGTTATACCAAACAATTTATGCAGATCGATTACGAAAAAAAATTGTAGATTTTATTTTTTAATGTTGGCAGGTATTGCAGTATACTTCATTCATCCTTCTATTGCTTTGTTAAATTTTACTTCACCTTATACTAACTATTTTCATTAATCATAAAACTTTCATATAGAGTTTCAAGTGATGCTGATGTATGGCTTTATCAATTATTATTGTCGTTAAGTTTTACAAAGTGCATGATATTTAAAATGTCAATATATCTTTTAATTGTCTTAAATTGTTTAATTATCAAATAATTTCTTCACACTTACTTTTTTAAAAACAAGTTTTAATCAGACAGTGTTTAAAGCTTAAAATATGTACCATATTAAAATTATCCAATGAAATATGTTTTATCTTCGGGTGATTTACAATTGTTTTATATTAGTGTTATTTGTCATGGCTATTCATTATTAGCAGCTATACAATAATATTTTAAAACGCATAATATATTTTCTTAATTTAATTGATATCTAAAACAATATGCTGATGACAATTAAACTATTATCTTAAATAAAAGTGCTTTTAAATAAATATAATTGTGCTACTTTATAATTATGTCTATGGGATTGTAAAAAAAAATTGACTTTTAATGAAATGAAAGATGATTTTAAAAATAAATGTTTTTAAAACTTAAGATAATATAACAAAAATTATACCAAGGAATAATTCCATTACATTATTTGCAAATTTTAAATGAATGTCCATTATCTACATTATGAATATTTAATAGTGGCAATGTTTGTGTAGTCTTTAAAGGGGTATGTATAAAAATTAAACTTAAGATAATCATTTTAATAAAGTCACTGTACTATTTATCGTTTTATCAAATGCTATAGACATATTGCCATAAATCTATTTAATACAAATATTAATACCTTTGTAATACATTTTAATTTGCAGTGCATGGTTTTTTCCCTTTTTATTATAATATTTCTGACATATTTTTGTGTGTTGAATATCATTACTTAAGCTGTGATAACTAGTAACTTAAAATATCAAGTTTTACAGGAGAAAGAAAAACAGTTTCAAAAGGTACTGAGGTATTAATGTCTCTCTTATTGATTATGGGCATTAAAAATTACAAAGTGTGTCTAGAAATTTGCTATAAATTTTCTAAAGAGAATGGTATAATTACGAGCTATCGCAGTTTAAGTGATGTTATTCATATTTCTTTTTTATGTGTATGTTTAAAACTACTTCTGCCATTTTGTTTTTCATAAGTCCAAAAGTTTTAACTATTTGAATATTATTAACTAATTTTCCATGATTGTTTTCCTTTAGTTTCTTGTGTCTTAAATGACAAAAATATCGAAAACATAACTATTTTTATTTAAAATTTCAAAGTTCTTTTAGAAGTTATATGTTTGTAGTCATATATTTCATAGGGATTTTTTTTATGAATAAAATAATTTTCAGTTTGTATTATATCTTTTTAAAAAAATCCCAAAAACCTTTTTTTTTAATTTAGGTATTCAAACAGTAAAAAAAAAATAGTTTAATACACTACATACACAAAAACTTTTATTTTGAATTAAATTTATAGTTGCCCAAAAAACTGACCAAGTGTATATAAAATTGGTGTGAACTTGTACAGTTTTATGTCAAGCCAATACTGTAAAAAAGTGTGACTATAAAATCATGTTACTAATACAAAAATCTATAGAAAAATTCACAAATATTAGTTAGCTAATTAATTACAATTTTGTTTATAAAGTACTACACTTTGTTACATTAACACATAAATTAAAAAAAAATAGAAATATTCTTTTTGTAATGATAAAAAAAAAGTGTAAACATCCTGTCTAATGATATTACTAAATCTGATACAGGTAATACTGATTTAGCATAAATAAATGTCCATATTCTATATTATTATAAAAATTATTAATTATGGAAAGAATACTTCATACTTTGTGTAAAAGTCCAGATTTTCTTTTATTATAACACAATGAATAATAAAATGAATACTTGAATTGATATTTCAGTTATGTTGCTGAATCATTGAAATGTGAATTAGCTACTGTTTAATGAATTTTATGTACCCAATTTTGCCATTTTAGTGTTTTGCAATATACTAATTTGTATTACTTAAACTTTTTAGTCATAAGTATACACTTGTTTTGTGTAAATTTGTTTATTATTATTTTCCAGAACTCGTTGTTTTGTAAGTTTTTTATTGTTATTGTTTTTATTCTAATATTTTATTTGCTAACAACATTGACTGACTGTAATGCATTTGACAAGAAGTAGATGGCGCTAGTATTTGTATTCATTCATGAGGAGGCCATTAAAGTTATACATTTTTCAGAGAATCGAGAATCCCTGTTTTGTTTATATTTAGTGATTAGATGCACAGTAAACATTCATTTGCTTAAATTTAATTATTTTTAGCCGACTGTAACGCTAACCTGAAATTTTTTATTTATTTCTTAATCATGAATATATAAGATACTAGCTGAAATACCCGTTCTACGCACGGGAAGGAAATAAGTTAAAAAATAGATACAAATAGGTTACATAATATTAAAATTTTTCATTGCTTAAATCTTGAAATATTGCATTTTTACATGTTCTCCATGTTAATCCTATGGAAAGGTTTTTAAAAATTCGTTATTTTGGCAGTTCGAGTTCGAATTTTTAAAAATCCTTATCTAGTGCACCCGTAGGGCCCAAGATGAATCTGTTTTCCAAAATTTCAGCACTCTAGGTATTTTGGGTATGTAGATTCCCGAAAAAGGGGTTTTACCGGTTTTACACCCCCGATACGTTCGATCGTAACAAAAATAGCTTACGTTTCCTATTTAAGGTAAAAGGAACAACTTTGCCAAATTTCTTCTTCATGGGTATACGGGAAGTTGGAGAATTAGTGATGAGTGGCTAGGACTTTCACATTTATATATATAGATTAAAGTACAAAAGAGTAGAACTCCAATTATCCAAACACTAATTATCCTTATTAAACAAAGTGGATCACCAATTATCCTGATCAATGTGACAGAAGAATAAAAATTAGCAAAATCCACATTTTAAAAGTTTCTTTTCAGTGGAAAATATTGTTTTTAATAGTCACTAAAAATATTATATTAAAAAACAAAGTTCGTTTTTTTTTGTTAAGAAATAACCTTTTTTTGTAAGCTATGCAATTCCAATTAAAGGGGCAAGTAGAAGAAGTGGTTAACTAATAATTCTGAAAAAAATATAATTTTTACGTAAACGAAAGCTTTAAGTACATGTGCGTCTTCCCTCAAAATTGTATGTCTCAGCTTGATTTATTTAGGCAGATACAGAGCAGTAAAAAGTATATGTTTCACTTATAACGGTTCGATTTTATTAAGCGAACCTAAATGCCAAATGTGCGAAAACCCGCCAACTTGATTAACCTACCACCACTAATTACGTTCACGGTCGATGACTAGGAAAAGGTTTCTGCCAATTTTTTCCTTGGCGACACATAGTGGATGCTCAATGGAAAGCGACCCTTTTCTTCAAGATTGTTGTCAGTGAAAAAACTGTTTATCTTGGGGAAAAGACTTTTGTCAGTTAACCCTTTCCTTCCACTTACCCCTTCAATTACCCGGATGGAATCTTTTCCCAAGTGATCCGGATAAGATAATGCCTGGATACAACTGTAGTTGGAGAACCTTTTGTAATAAAAGTTGGTTACCATACATTCAATTATCCGGATCCATAAACCTCAACTAGGAGAACCTTTTGTTTTTGCAATATTGTCCTAGTTGAATAAATGTTTGTTGTAACAAATAAAATAATGATAATTTTTTTTATTTAAATACATAACAGTCGAATTGATAATCTATATCATTGGCACGCGATTTAGCAGTTGTAATTTAAAGTTTCTGGCGGTTTTATTTTGGAGTTTTCTAAATATAATCATACTTCAGAAAAAAATTGTTATCTGGAAATATTGAATAACCAAATTTTGTTTTATCAAAATATATGTGAAGATGTTTTTATATGAATGAGCAGTTAAAATAAAGGACTCATTAAAACAAATCTGAGGCTGTATCTAATTAATCTCTTTATTTTAATTAGGCATTCTCATGTTACAGTAATATGTAAAGAGCTGACATCAAAGTGGGAGGTTAAATGCCCATTTTGATTTAAAAGTCTTAACTCCAGTATCCTGAAAAATAAATGGTAAAAATGTCTTAGTTCTTCATGAAATAAGATACATGCTATGTGTAAAAAAAGTAATAGATATGAAAACACATATATTGAACTTAATTTAATAACGTTTCTTTCTGTTTTTCAAAATTTATAACAGAAATGAGTCGTCTAGTTTTAAAACCAGGTAGATCCATTTTCATAAATTTTACAGGAGACACCAAAAACAGTTGACTCCAGTCGACTTTTGGACTTCTAAAGTCCTGACTTTGAATGCATTTATAGACTGGATTCCGACACTTTTGATCAAGAGGTACACAAGATATGGAAAATAAAATTCCCCGGCACTATACTTTGAAAAAATAATATCAAAATTCAAATGTTTTTCGTCAAGTAAGGCCCGCACACTAGCAAATATAAAACATGCAAATAAACTATTTTGTTTCGCCCAACTTTCCCAAAACAACCAATCTGAATGGCATCCGCTCCCTCTGCAACTATCGGACAAAATATCCTTTCGTTCGCTACCGCGCCGCAGATTTGGCAAATAATCGATCATTTGGAGATTTTGTTTGGATTGTAATAATACAAGTTTAGCAATTTTTCACGTTTGGTTTGGTTTTTGTTAATTAACGTCGCACTAGAGCTGCACAGTGGGCTATTGGCGACGATTCGGGGTCAATCTCGAAGGAAAGACCCGGGAACACATTCTTACATGCACCTCGTTATTTTAGAACCATGGTCAGATGACGAGGAAACACCTGAACTGGCACCCAACGCCTTCAATAGACGTCGAGACTTTGGACCCCGATCAGATGTATCGTGCACCAGTCCCGTATACACGCCAGCAGGCACGTAGGTATAGATTTTTCATGGGGGGGGGGGGTTCAGTAACTGAGCAACGGATTTCTTAACTTACTCCCCCCCCCCTTCCAGAGGGGGATAAGGTACCTAAGGTAATCCTTTTTTTTTTTTTTTTGGGGGGGGGGTCCCCCTTACAGGGGGAATCCCTACCCCCCCCCCAAAAAAAAAACCTCAACAAACTTCTAACCCCCCCCCCCTTTCCCCCCAATTTTTTTTCTCAAAAAAATTTATAAATTTTTATCAGTAAAAAGGAATACGTTGGCATTTGAATATCGAGGCAGCAACAGTTATCGCTGTCATTAACAACTTTTTTAAATTTAAACAAATTTTAAATTCAACAAATTTAAAGTTTGAGAATCCTTATAATATGTGTGGTAACGCTTAACCCCCTAATATTTTGAACCCCCTAAACCCCCCTTACCTACGTGCCTGTAGTTCCTCACGCACACAGGAGATTTTTTATCCCTAGCCCCCCCCCCCACTAAATCTCTATTTTTATGATTTTTACAATAATTTTTTTTTTATTTTACTTACAATGAGAGGGGTTTGAACCCCCTAACCCCCCCTTACCTACGTGCCTGTAGTTCCGATTTTTTAACCCTAGCCCCCCCCCCTCACTAAAATCTCTATTTTTATGATTTTTACAATAATTTTTTTTTTATTTTACTTACAATGAGAGGGGTTTGAACCCCTAACCCCCCCCCCCTTACCTACGTGCCTGTAGTTCCTCACCCACACGGAGATTTTTTTAAACCCCTAGCCCCCCCCCACTAAAATCTCTATTTTTATGATTTTTACAATAATTTTTTTTTTATTTTACTTACAATGAGAGGGGTTTGAACCCCCTAACCCCCCCCTTACCTACGTGCCTGTAGTTCCTCACCCACACGGGAGATTTTTTAACCCTAGCCCCCCCCCCACTAAAAATCTCTATTTTTATGATTTTTACAATAATTTTTTTTTTATTTACTTACAATGAGAGGGGTTTGAACCCCCCTAAACCCCCCCCCCTTACCTACGTGCCTGTAGTTCCTCACCCACGACGGGAGATTTTTTAACCCCTAGCCCCCCCCCACTAAAATCTCTATTTTTATGATTTTTACAATAATTTTTTTTTATTTTACTTACAATGAGAGGGGTTTGAACCCCCTAACCCCCCCCCTTACCTACGTGCCTGTAGTTCCTCACCACACGGGAGAATCTTTTAACCCTAGCCCCCCCCCCACTAAAATCTATATTTTTATGATTTTTACAATAATTTTTTTTTATTTTACTTACAATGAGAGGGGTTTGAACCCCCTAACCCCCCCCCTTACCTACGTGCCTGTAGTTCCTCACCCACACGGGAGATTTTTTAACCCTAGCCCCCCCCCCCACTAAAATCTCTATTTTTATGATTTTTACAATAATTTTTTTTTATTTTACTTACAATGAGAGGGGTTTGAACCCCCTAACCCCCCCCCTTACCTACGTGCCTGTAGTTCCTCACCCACACGGGAGATTTTTTAACCCTAGCCCCCCCCCACTAAAATCTCTATTTTTATGATTTTTACAATAATTTTTTTTTATTTTACTTACAATGAGAGGGGTTTGAACCCCCTAACCCCCCCCCTTACCTACGTGCCTGTAGTTCCTCACCCACACGGGAGATTTTTTAACCCTAGCCCCCCCCCCCACTAAAATCTCTATTTTTATGATTTTTACAATAATTTTTTTTTTTATTTTACTTACAATGAGAGGGGTTTGAACCCCCTAACCCCCCCCCTTACCTACGTGCCTGTAGTTCCTCACCCACACGGGAGATTTTTTAACCCTAGCCCCCCCCCCACTAAAATCTCTATTTTTATGATTTTTACAATAATTTTTTTTTTATTTTACTTACAATGAGAGGGGTTTGAACCCCCTAACCCCCCCCTTACCTACGTGCCTGTAGTTCCTCACCCACACGGGAGATTTTTTAACCCTAGCCCCCCCCCCCACTAAAATCTCTATTTTTATGATTTTTACAATAATTTTTTTTTTTATTTTACTTACAATGAGAGGGGTTTGAACCCCCTAACCCCCCCCTTACCTACGTGACTGTAGTTCCCTCACCCACACGGGAGATTTTTTAACCCTAGCCCCCCCCCCCACTAAAATCTCTATTTTTATGATTTTTACAATAATTTTTTTTTTATTTTACTTACAATGAGAGGGGTTTGAACCCCCTAACCCCCCCCCTTACCTACGTGCCTGTAGTTCCTCACCCACACGGGAGATTTTTTAACCCTAGCCCTCCCCCCCACTAAAATCTCTATTTTTATGATTTTTACAATAATTTATTTTTTATTTTACTTACAATGAGAGGGGTTTGAACCCCCTAACCCCCCCCCTTACCTACGTGCCTGTAGTTCCTCACCCACACGGGAGATTTTTTAACCCTAGCCCCCCCCCCCCCCACTAAAATCTCTATTTTTATGATTTTTACAATAATTTTTTTTTTATTTTACTTACAATGAGAGGGGTTTGAACCCCCTAACCCCCCCCTTACCTACGTGCCTGTAGTTCCTCACCCACACGGGAGATTTTTTAACCCTAGCTCCCCCCCCACTAAAATCTCTATTTTTATGATTTTTACAATAATTTTTTTTTTATTTTACTTACAATGAGAGGGGTTTGAACCCCCTAACCCCCCCCCCTTACCTACGTGCCTGTAGTTCCTCACCCACACGGGAGATTTTTTAACCCTAGCCCCCCCCCCCACTAAAATCTCTATTTTTATGATTTTTACAATAATTTTTTTTTTATTTTACTTACAATGAGAGGGGTTTGAACCCCCTAACCCCCCCCTTACCTACGTGCCTGTAGTTCCTCACCCACACGGGAGATTTTTTAACCCTAGCCCCCCCCCCCCTCTAAAATCTCTATTTTTATGATTTTTACAATAATTTTTTTTTTATTTTACTTACAATGAGAGGGGTTTGAACCCCCTAACCCCCCCCTTACCTACGTGCCTGTAGTTCCTCACCCACACGGGAGATTTTTTAACCCTAGCCCCCCCCCACTAAAATCTCTATTTTTATGATTTTTACAATAATTTTTTTTTATTTTACTTACAATGGGAGGGGTTTGAACCCCCTAAACCCCCCCCTTACCTACGTGCCTGTAGTTCCTCACCCACACGAGAGATTTTTTAACCCTAGCCCCCCCCCCCACTAAAATCTCTATTTTTATGATTTTTATAATAATTTTTTTTTATTTTACTTACAATGGGAGGGGTTTGAACCCCCTAAACCCCCCCCCCTTACCTACGTGCCTGTAGTTCCTCACCCACACGGGAGATTTTTTAACCCTAGCCCCCCCCACTAAAATCTCTATTTTTATGATTTTTACAATAATTTTTTTTTATTTTACTTACAATGGGAGGGGTTTGAACTCCCTAAACCCCCCCCCCTTACCTACGTGCCTGTAGTTCCTCACCCACACGGGAGATTTTTTAACCCTAGCCCCCCCCCCCACTAAAATCTCTATTTTTATGATTTTTATAATAATTTTTTTTTATTTTACTTACAATGGGAGGGGTTTGAACCCCCTAAACCCCCCCCCTTACCTACGTGCCTATAGTTCCTCACCCACACGAGAGATTTTTTAACCCTAGCCCCCCCCCCCACTAAAATCTCTATTTTTATGATTTTTACAATAATTTTTTTTTATTTTACTTACAATGGGAGGGGTTTGAACCCCCTAAACCCCCCCCCCTTACCTACGTGCCTGTAGTTCCTCACCCACACGGGAGATTTTTTAACCCTAGCCCCCCCCCACTAAAATCTCTATTTTTATGATTTTTATAATAATTTTTTTTTTATTTTACTTACAATGGGAGGGGTTTGAACCCCCTAAACCCCCCCCCTTACCTACGTGCCTGTAGTTCCTCACCCACACGAGAGATTTTTTAACCCTAGCCCCCCCCCCCCCACTAAAATCTCTATTTTTATGATTTTTATAATAATTTTTTTTTATTTTACTTACAATGGGAGGGGTTTGAACCCCCTAAACCCCCCCCCCCTACCTACGTGCCTGTAGTTCCTCACCCACACTGGAGATTTTTTAACCCTAGCCCCCCCCCCCACTAAAATCTCTATTTTTATGATTTTTACAATAATTTTTTTTTTATTTTACTTACAATTGGAGGGGTTTGAACCCCCTAACCCCCCCCTTACCTACGTGCCTGTAGTTCTTCACCCACACGGGAGATTTTTTAACCCTAGCCCCCCCCCACTAAAATCTCTATTTTTATGATTTTTACAATAATTTTTTTTTATTTTACTTACAATGGGAGGGGTTTGAACCCCCTAACCCCCCCCCCCTTACCTACGTGCCTGTAGTTCCTCACCCACACGGGAGATTTTTTAACCCTAGCTAAACCACTAAAATCTCTATTTTTATGATTTTTATAATATTTTTTTTTTATTTTACTTACAATGGGAGGGGTTTGAACCCCCTAAACCCCCCCCCCTTACCTACGTGCCTGTAGTTCCTCACCCACACGAGAGATTTTTTAACCCTAGCCCCCCCCCACTAAATTCTCTATTTTTATGATTTTTACAATAATTTTTTTTTATTTTACTTACAATGGTAGGGGGTTTGAAACCCCTAAACCCCCCCCCTTACCTACGTGCATGTAGTTCCTCACCCACACGGGAGATTTTTTAACCCTAGCCCCCCCCCCACTAAAATCTCTATTTTTATGATTTTTACAATAATTTTTTTTTATTTTACTTACAATGAGAGGGGTTTGAACCCCCTAACCCCCCCCTTACCTACGTGCCTGTAGTTCCTCACCCACACGGGAGATTTTTTAACCCTAGCCCCCCCCCCACTAAAATCTCTATTTTTATGATTTTTACAATAATTTTTTTTTTATTTTACTTACAATGAGAGGGGTTTGAACCCCCTAACCCCCCCCTTACCTACGTGCCTGTAGTTCCTCACCCACACGGGAGATTTTTTAACCCTAGCCCCCCCCCCACTAAAATCTCTATTTTTATGATTTTTACAATAATTTTTTTTTATTTTACTTACAATGAGAGGGGTTTGAACCCCCTAACCCCCCCCTTACCTACGTGCCTGTAGTTCCTCACCCACACGGGAGATTTTTTAACCCTAGCCCCCCCCCCACTAAAATCTCTATTTTTATGATTTTTACAATAATTTTTTTTTTATTTTACTTACAATGAGAGGGGTTTGAACCCCCTAACCCCCCCCCTTACCTACGTGCCTGTAGTTCCTCACCCACACGGGAGATTTTTTAACCCTAGCCCCCCCCCCCACTAAAATCTCTATTTTTATGATTTTTACAATAATTTTTTTTTCATTTTACTTACAATGAGAGGGGTTTGAACCCCCTAACCCCCCCCTTACCTACGTGCCTGTAGTTCCTCACCCACACGGGAGATTTTTTAACCCTAGCCCCCCCCCCACTAAAATCTCTATTTTTATGATTTTTACAATAATTTTTTTTTTATTTTACTTACAATGAGAGGGGTTTGAACCCCCTAACCCCCCCCCCTTACCTACGTGCCTGTAGTTCCTCACCCACACGGGAGATTTTTTAACTCTAGCCCCCCCCACTAAAATCTCTATTTTTATGATTTTTACAATAATTTTTTTTTTATTTTACTTACAATGAGAGGGGTTTGAACCCCCTAACCCCCCCTTACCTACGTGACTGTAGTTCCTCACCCACACGGGAGATTTTTTAACCCTAGCCCCCCCCCCCCCACTAAAATCTCTATTTTTATGATTTTTACAATAATTTTTTTTTTATTTTACTTACAATGAGAGGGGTTTGAACCCCCTAACCCCCCCCCTTACCTACGTGCCTGTAGTTCCTCACCCACACGGGAGATTTTTTAACCCTAGCCCCCCCCCCCACTAAAATCTCTATTTTTATGATTTTTACAATAATTTTTTTTTTATTTTACTTACAATGAGAGGGGTTTGAACCCCCTAACCCCCCCCCCTTACCTACGTGCCTGTAGTTCCTCACCCACACGGGAGATTTTTTAACCCTAGCCCCCCCCCCCACTAAAATCTCTATTTTTATGATTTTTACAATAATTTTTTTTTTATTTTACTTACAATGAGAGGGGTTTGAACCCCCTAACCCCCCCCCTTACCTACGTGCCTGTAGTTCCTCACCCACACGGGAGATTTTTTAACCCTAGCCCCCCCCCCCCCCACTAAAATCTCTATTTTATGATTTTTACAATAATTTTTTTTTTATTTTACTTACAATGAGAGGGGTTTGAACCCCCTAACCCCCCCCCTTACCTACGTGCCTGTAGTTCCTCACCCACACGGGAGATTTTTTAACCCTAGCCCCCCCCCCACTAAAATCTCTATTTTTATGATTTTTACAATAATTTTTTTTTATTTTACTTACAATGAGAGGGGTTTGAACCCCCTAACCCCCCCTTACCTACGTGCCTGTAGTTCCTCACCCACACGGGAGATTTTTTAACCCTAGCCCCCCCCCCCTCTAAAATCTCTATTTTTATGATTTTTACAATAATTTTTTTTTTATTTTACTTACAATGAGAGGGGTTTGAACCCCCTAACCCCCCCCCTTACCTACGTGCCTGTAGTTCCTCACCCACACGGGAGATTTTTTAACCCTAGCCCCCCCCCACTAAAATCTCTATTTTTATGATTTTTACAATAATTTTTTTTTATTTTACTTACAATGGGAGGGGTTTGAACCCCCTAAACCCCCCCCCCTTACCTACGTGCCTGTAGTTCCTCACCCACACGAGAGATTTTTTAACCCTAGCCCCCCCCCCACTAAAATCTCTATTTTTATGATTTTTATAATAATTTTTTTTTATTTTACTTACAATGGGAGGGGTTTGAACCCCCTAAACCCCCCCCCTTACCTACGTGCCTGTAGTTCCTCACCCACACGGGAGATTTTTTAACCCTAGCCCCCCCACTAAAATCTCTATTTTTATGATTTTTACAATAATTTTTTTTTATTTTACTTACAATGGGAGGGGTTTGAACTCCCTAAACCCCCCCCCTTACCTACGTGCCTGTAGTTTCTCACCCACACGGGAGATTTTTTAACCCTAGCCCCCCCCCCACTAAAATCTCTATTTTTATGATTTTTATAATAATTTTTTTTTATTTTACTTACAATGGGAGGGGTTTGAACCCCCTAAACCCCCCCCCCTTACCTACGTGCCTGTAGTTCCTCACCCACACGAGAGATTTTTTAACCCTAGCCCCCCCCCACTAAAATCTCTATTTTTATGATTTTTATAATAATTTTTTTTTATTTTACTTACAATGGGAGGGGTTTGAACTCCTTAACCCCCCCCCCTTACCTACGTGCCTGTAGTTCCTCACCCACACGAGAGATTTTTTAACCCTAGCCCCCCCTCCCCCCACTAAAATCTCTATTTTTATGATTTTTACAATAATTTTTTTTTATTTTACTTACA
Organism: Troglohyphantes excavatus; assembly: GCA_963932185.1. Classification (NCBI taxonomy): domain Eukaryota; kingdom Metazoa; phylum Arthropoda; class Arachnida; order Araneae; family Linyphiidae; genus Troglohyphantes; species Troglohyphantes excavatus. The sequence continues at coordinate 54,959,583 of OZ010670.1, forward strand.
ATGGGAGGGGTTTGAACCCCCTAAACCCCCCCCCCTTACCTACGTGCCTGTAGTTCCTCACCCACACGGGAGATTTTTTAACCCTAGCCCCCCCCCACTAAAATCTCTATTTTTATGATTTTTATAATAATTTTTTTTTTATTTTACTTACAATGGGAGGGGTTTGAACCCCCTAAACCCCCCCTTACCTACGTGCCTGTAGTTCCTCACCCACACGAGAGATTTTTTAACCCTAGCCCCCCCCCCACTAAAATCTCTATTTTTATGATTTTTATAATAATTTTTTTTATTTTACTTACAATGGGAGGGGTTTGAACCCCCTAAACCCCCCCCCTACCTACGTGCCTGTAGTTCCTCACCCACACGGGAGATTTTTTAACCCTAGCCCCCCCCCCCCCACTAAAATCTCTATTTTTATGATTTTTACAATATTTTTTTTTTATTTTACTTACAATGGGAGGGGTTTGAACCCCCTAAACCCCCCCTTACCTACGTGCCTGTAGTTCCTCACCCACACTGGAGATTTTTTAACCCTAGCCCCCCCCCCCCACTAAAATCTCTATTTTTATGATTTTTACAATAATTTTTTTTTATTTTACTTACAATTGGAGGGGTTTGAACCCCCTAACCCCCCCCCTTACCTACGTGCCTGTAGTTCTTCACCCACACGGGAGATTTTTTAACCCTAGCCCCCCCCCACTAAAATCTCTATTTTTATGATTTTTACAATAATTTTTTTTTTATTTTACTTACAATGGGAGGGGTTTGAACCCCCTAACCCCCCCCCTTACCTACGTGCCTGTAGTTCCTCACCCACACGGGAGATTTTTTAACCCTAGCCCCCCCCCCACTAAAATCTCTATTTTTATGATTTTTATAATATTTTTTTTTTATTTTACTTACAATGGGAGGGGTTTGAACCCCCTAAACCCCCCCCCTTACCTACGTGCCTGTAGTTCCTCACCCACACGAGAGATTTTTTAACCCTAGCCCCCCCCCCCTCACTAAATTCTCTATTTTTATGATTTTTACAATAATTTTTTTTTATTTTACTTACAATGGTAGGGGGTTTGAAACCCCTAAACCCCCCCCCCTTACCTACGTGCCTGTAGTTCCTCACCCACACGGGAGATTTTTTAACCCTAGCCCCCCCCCCCCCACTAAAATCTCTATTTTTATGATTTTTACAATAATTTTTTTTTTATTTTACTTACAATGGGAGGGGTTTGAACCCCCTAAACCCCCCCCCCTTACCTACGTGCCTGTAGTTCCTCACCCACACGGGAGATTTTTTAACCCTAGCCCCCCCCCCACTAAAATCTCTATTTTTATGATTTTTACAGTAATTCGTTTTTTTTTTATTTTACTTACAATTGGAGGGGTTTGAACCCCGTAAACCCCCCCCTTACCTACGTGCCTGTAGTTCCTCACCCACACGGGAGATTTTTTAACCCTAGCCCCCCCCCCACTAAAATCTCTATTTTTATGATTTTTACAATAATTTTTTTTTTATTTTACTTACAATGGGAGGGTTTTGAACCACCTAACCCCCCCCCCTTACCTACGTGCCTGTAGTTCCTCACCCACACGGGAGATTTTTTAACCCTAGCCCCCCCCCCCATTAAAATCTCTATTTTTATGATTTTTATAATAATTTTTTTTTATTTTACTTACAATGGGAGGGGTTTGAACCCCCTAAACCCCCCCCCCTTACCTACGTGCCTGTAGTTCCTCACCCACACGAGAGATTTTTTAACCCTAGCCCCCCCCCCCCACTAAAATCTCTATTTTTATGATTTTTACAATAATTTTTTTTTATTTTACTTACAATGGGAGGGGTTTGAACCCCCTAAACCCCCCCCTTACCTACGTGCCTGTAGTTCCTCACCCACACGGGAGATTTTTTAACCCTAGCCCCCCCCCCCCCCCACTAAAATCTCTATTTTTATGATTTTTACAATAATTTTTTTTTATTTTACTTACAATGGGAGGGGTTTGAACCACCTAACCCCCCCCCCTTACCTACGTGCCTGTAGTTCCTCACCCACACGGGAGATTTTTTAACCCTAGCCCCCCCCCCACTAAAATCTCTATTTTTATGATTTTTATAATAATTTTTTTTTTATTTCACTTACAATTTGAGGGGTTTGAACCCCCTAAACCCCCCCTTACCTACGTGCCTGTAGTTCCTCACCCACACGAGAGATTTTTAACCCTAGCCCCCCCCCCCCACTAAAATCTCTATTTTTATGATTTTTACAATAATTTTTTTTTTATTTTACTTACAATGGGAGGGGTTTGAACCCCCTAAACCCCCCCCCCCATTACCTACGTGCCTGTAGTTCCTCACCCACACGGGAGATTTTTTAACCCTAGCCCCCCCCCCCCCCACTAAAATCTCTATTTTTATGATTTTTAAAATATTTTTTTTTATTTTACTTACAATGGGAGGGGTTTGAAACCCCTAAACCCCCCCCCTTACCTACGTGCCTGTAGTTCCTCACCCACACGGGAGATTTTTTAACCCTAGCCCCCCCCCACTAAAATCTCTATTTTTATGATTTTTACAATAATTTTTTTTTTACTTACAATGGGAGGGGTTTGAACCCCCTAACCCCCCCCCCCCTTACCTACGTGCCTGTAGTTCCTCACCCACACGGGAGATTTTTTAACGCTAGCCCCCCCCCCCACTAAAATCTCTATTTTTATGATTTTTACAATAATTTTTTTTTTATTTTACTTACAATAGGAGGGGTTTGAACCCCCTAAACCCCCCCCTTACCTACGTGCCTGTAGTTCCTCACCCACACGGGAGATTTTTTAACCCTAGCCCCCCCCCCACTAAAATCTCTATTTTTATGATTTTTACAATAATTTTTTTTTTTATTTTACTTACAATGGGAGGGCTTTGAACCCCCCCCCCTTACGTACGTGCCTGTAGTTCCTCACCCACACGGGAGATTTTTTAACCCTAGCCCCCCCCACAAAATCTCTATTTTTATGATTTTTACAATAATTTTTTTTTACTTACAATGGGAGGGGTTTGAACCCCCTAACCCCCCCCCTTACCTACGTGCCTGTAGTTCCTCACCCACACGGGAGATTTTTTAACCCTAGCCCCCCCCCCACTAAAATCTCTATTTTTATGATTTTTACAATAATTTTTTTTTTATTTTACTTACAATGGGAGGGGTTTGAACCCCCTAAACCACCCCCCTTACCTACGTGCCTGTAGTTCCTCACCCACACGGGAGATTTTTTAACCCTAGCCCCCCCCCACTAAAATCTCTATTTTTATGATTTTTACAATAATTTTTTTTTATTTTACTTACAATGGGAGGGGTTTGAACCCCCTAAACCCCCCCTTACCTACGTGCCTGTAGTTCCTCACCCACACGAGAGATTTTTTAACCCTAGCCCCCCCCCCCACTAAAATCTCTATTTTTATGATTTTTACAATATTTTTTTTTTACTTACAATGGGAGGGGTTTGAACCCCCTAAACCTTCCCCCCCTTACCTACGTGCCTGTAGTTCCTCACCCACACGGGAGATTTTTTAACCCTAGCCCCCCCCCCCCACTAAAATCTCTATTTTTATGATTTTTACAATATTTTTTTTTTACTTTACTTACAAAGGGAGGGGTTTGAACCCCCTAAACCCCCCCTTACCTACGTGCCTGTAGCACCCACACGGGAGATTTTTTAACCCTACCCCCCCCACTAAAATCTCTATTTTTATGATTTTTACAATAATTTTTTTTTTATTTTACTTACAATGGGAGGGGTTTGAAACCCCCTAAACCACCCCCCCTTACCTACGTGCCTGTAGTTCCTCACCCACACGGGAGATTTTTTAAACCCTAGCCCCCCCCCACTAAAATCTCTATTTTTATGATTTTTACAATAATTTTTTATTTATTTTACTTACAATGGGAGGGGTTTGAACTCCCTAAAACCCCCCCCCTTACCTACGTGCCTGTAGTTTCTCACCCACACGGGAGATTTTTTAACCCTAGCCCCCCCCCCACTAAAATCTCTATTTTTTATGATTTTTATAATAATTTTTTTTTATTTTACTTACAATGGGAGGGGTTTGAACCCCCCTAAACCCCCCCCCTTACCTACGTGCCTGTAGTTCCTCACCCACACGAGAGATTTTTTTAACCCTAGCCCCCCCCCACTAAAATCTCTATTTTTATGATTTTTATAATAATTTTTTTTTATTTTACTTACAATGGGAGGGGTTTGAACTCCTTAACCCCCCCCCCTTACCTACGTGCCTGTAGTTCCTCACCCACACGAGAGATTTTTTTAACCCTAGCCCCCCCCCCCCCCACTAAAATCTCTATTTTTATGATTTTTACAATAATTTTTTTTTATTTTACTTACAATGGGAGGGGTTTGAACCCCCTAAACCCCCCCCCCCCTTACCTACGTGCCTGTAGTTTCCTCACCCACACGGGAGATTTTTTAACCCTAGCCCCCCCCCACTAAAATCTCTATTTTTATGATTTTTATAATAATTTTTTTTTATTTACTTACAATGGGAGGGGTTTGAACCCCCTAAACCCCCCCTTACCTACGTGCCTGTAGTTCCTCACCCACACGAGAGATTTTTTAACCCTAGCCCCCCCCACTAAAATCTCTATTTTTATGATTTTTATAATAATTTTTTTTATTTTACTTACAATGGGAGGGGTTTGAACCCCCTAAACCCCCCCCCCTACCTACGTGCCTGTAGTTCCTCACCCACACGGGAGATTTTTTAACCCTAGCCCCCCCCCCCCCCCCCACTAAAATCTCTATTTTTATGATTTTTACAATATTTTTTTTTTATTTTACTTACAATGGGAGGGGTTTGAACCCCTAAACCCCCCCCTTACCTACGTGCCTGTAGTTCCTCACCCACACTGGAGATTTTTAACCCTAGCCCCCCCCCCCCACTAAAATCTCTATTTTTATGATTTTTACAATAATTTTTTTTTTATTTTACTTACAATTGGAGGGGTTTGAACCCCCTAACCCCCCCCCTTACCTACGTGCCTGTAGTTCTTCACCCACACGGGAGATTTTTTAACCCTAGCCCCCCCCCCCCACTAAAATCTCTATTTTTATGATTTTTACAATAATTTTTTTTTTTATTTTACTTACAATGGGAGGGGTTTGAACCCCCTAACCCCCCCCTTACCTACGTGCCTGTAGTTCCTCACCCACACGGGAGATTTTTTAACCCTAGCCCCCCCCCCCACTAAAATCTCTATTTTTATGATTTTTATAATATTTTTTTTTTATTTTACTTACAATGGGAGGGGTTTGAACCCCCTAAACCCCCCCCCTTACCTACGTGCCTGTAGTTCCTCACCCACACGAGAGATTTTTTAACCCTAGCCCCCCCCCCCACTAAATTCTCTATTTTTATGATTTTTACAATAATTTTTTTTTATTTTACTTACAATGGTAGGGGGTTTGAAACCCCTAAACCCCCCCCCTTACCTACGTGCCTGTAGTTCCTCACCCACACGGGAGATTTTTTAACCCTAGCCCCCCCCCCCACTAAAATCTCTATTTTTATGATTTTTACAATAATTTTTTTTTATTTTACTTACAATGGGAGGGGTTTGAACCCCCTAAACCCCCCCCCTTACCTACGTGCCTGTAGTTCCTCACCCACACGGGAGATTTTTTAACCCCTAGCCCCCCCCCCACTAAAAATCTCTATTTTTATGATTTTTACAATAATTTTTTTTTATTTTACTTACAATGGGAGGGTTTGAACCACCTAACCCCCCCCCCTTACCTACGTGCCTGTAGTTCCTCACCCACACGGGAGATTTTTTAACCCCTAGCCCCCCCCCCATTAAAATCTCTATTTTTATGATTTTTATAATAATTTTTTTTTATTTTACTTACAATGGGAGGGGTTTGAACCCCCTAAACCCCCCCCCCTTACCTACGTGCCTGTAGTTCCTCACCCACACGAGAGATTTTTTAACCCTAGCCCCCCCCCCCCCCCCACTAAAATCTCTATTTTATGATTTTTACAATAATTTTTTTTTATTTTACTTACAATGGGAGGGGTTTGAACCCCCTAAACCCCCCCCTTACCTACGTGCCTGTAGTTCCTCACCCACACGGGAGATTTTTAAACCCTAGCCCCCCCCCCCCCCACTAAAATCTCTATTTTTATGATTTTTACAATAATTTTTTTTTTATTTTACTTACAATGGGAGGGGTTTGAACCACCTAACCCCCCCCCTTACCTACGTGCCTGTAGTTCCTCACCCACACGGGAGATTTTTTAACCCTAGCCCCCCCCCCCCACTAAAATTTCTATTTTTATGATTTTTATAATAATTTTTTTTTTATTTCACTTACAATTTGAGGGGTTTGAACCCCCCTAAACCCCCCCCTTACCTACGTGCCTGTAGTTCCTCACCCACACGAGAGATTTTTAACCCTAGCCCCCCCCCCCACTAAAATCTCTATTTTTATGATTTTTACAATAATTTTTTTTTTATTTTACTTACAATGGGAGGGTTTGAACCCCCTAAACCCCCCCCCCCATTACCTACGTGCCTGTAGTTCCTCACCCACACGGGAGATTTTTTAACCCTAGCCCCCCCCCCCCCACTAAAATCTCTATTTTTATGATTTTTAAAATATTTTTTTTTATTTTACTTACAATGGGAGGGGTTTGAAACCCCTAAACCCCCCCCTTACCTACGTGCCTGTAGTTCCTCACCCACACGGGAGATTTTTTAACCCTAGCCCCCCCCCACTAAAATCTCTATTTTTATGATTTTTACAATAATTTTTTTTTACTTACAATGGGAGGGGTTTGAACCCCCTAACCCCCCCCCTTACCTACGTGCCTGTAGTTCCTCACCCACACGGGAGATTTTTAACGCTAGCCCCCCCCCACTAAAATCTCTATTTTTATGATTTTTACAATAATTTTTTTTTTATTTTACTTACAATAGGAGGGGTTTGAACCCCCTAAACCCCCCCCTTACCTACGTGCCTGTAGTTCCTCACCCACACGGGAGATTTTTTAACCCTAGCCCCCCCCCCCCCACTAAAATCTCTATTTTTATGATTTTTACAATAATTTTTTTTTTTATTTTACTTACAATGGGAGGGCTTTGAACCCCCCCCCTTACGTACGTGCCTGTAGTTCCTCACCCACACGGGAGATTTTTTAACCCTAGCCCCCCCCACAAAATCTCTATTTTTATGATTTTTACAATAATTTTTTTTTACTTACAATGGGAGGGGTTTGAACCCCCTAACCCCCCCCTTACCTACGTGCCTGTAGTTCCTCACCCACACGGGAGATTTTTTAACCCTAGCCCCCCCCCACTAAAATCTCTATTTTTATGATTTTTACAATAATTTTTTTTTTATTTTACTTACAATGGGAGGGGTTTGAACCCCCTAAACCACCCCCCTTACCTACGTGCCTGTAGTTCCTCACCCACACGGGAGATTTTTTAACCCTAGCCCCCCCCACTAAAATCTCTATTTTTATGATTTTTACAATAATTTTTTTTTATTTTACTTACAATGGGAGGGGTTTGAACCCCCTAAACCCCCCTTACCTACGTGCCTGTAGTTCCTCACCCACACGAGAGATTTTTTAACCCTAGCCCCCCCCCCACTAAAATCTCTATTTTTATGATTTTTACAATATTTTTTTTTTACTTACAATGGGAGGGGTTTGAACCCCCTAAACCTTCCCCCCCTTACCTACGTGCCTGTAGTTCCTCACCCACACGGGAGATTTTTTAACCCTAGCCCCCCCCCCACTAAAATCTCTATTTTTATGATTTTTACAATATTTTTTTTTTACTTTACTTACAAAGGGAGGGGTTTGAACCCCCTAAACCCCCCCTTACCTACGTGCCTGTAGCACCCACACGGGAGATTTTTTAACCCTACCCCCCCCACTAAAATCTCTATTTTTATGATTTTTACAATAATTTTTTTTTTATTTTACTTACAATGGGAGGGGTTTGAACCCCCTAAACCACCCCCCTTACCTACGTGCCTGTAGTTCCTCACCCACACGGGAGATTTTTTAACCCTAGCCCCCCCCCCCACTAAAATCTCTATTTTTATGATTTTTACAATAATTTTTTATTTATTTTACTTACAATGGGAGGGGTTTGAACCCCCTAAACCCCCCCTTACCTACGTGCCTGTAGTTCCTCACCCACACGAGAGATTTTTTAACCCTAGCCCCCCCCCCCACTAAAATCTCTATTTTTATGATTTTTACAATATTTTTTTTTTATTTTACTTACAATGGGAGGGGTTTGAACCCCCTAAACCCCCCTTACCTACGTGCCTGTACTTCCTCACCCACACGGGAGATTTTTTAACCCTTGCCCCCCCCCCCACTAAAATCTCTATTTTTATGATTTTTACAATAATTTTTTTTTTATTTTACTTACAATTGGAGGGGTTTGAACCCCCTAAACCCCCCCTTACCTACGTGCCATTTTACTTACAATGGGAGGGATTTGAACCCCCTAAACCCCCCCCTTACCTACGTGCCTGTAGTTCCTCAACCACACGGGAGATTTTTTAACCCTAGCCCCCCCCCCCACTAAAATCTCTATTTTTATGATTTTTACAATAATTTTTTTTTTATTTTACTTACAATTGGAGGGGTTTGAACCCCCTAAACCCCCCCTTACCTACGTGCCTGTAGTTCCTCACCCACACGAGAGATTTTTTAACCCTAGCCCCCCCCCCCACTAAAATCTATATTTTTATGATTTTTACAATATTTTTTTTTTATTTTACTTACAATGGGAGGGGTTTGAACCCCTAAACCCCCCCCTTACCTACGTGCCTGTAGTTCCTCACCCACACGGGAGATTTTTTAACCCTAGCCGCCGCCCCCCCCCCACTAAAATCTATATTTTTATGGTTTTTACAATAATTTTTTTTTTATTTTACTTACAATGGGAGGGGTTTGAACCCCTAAACCCCCCCCTAACCTACGTGCCTGTAGTCCTCACCCACACGGGAGATTTTTTAACCCTAGCCGCCGAACCCCCCCCCCCACTAAAATCTCTATTTTTATGATTTTTACAATAATTTTTTTTTATTTTACTTACAATGGGAGGGCTTTGAACCCCCCCTTACCTACGTGCCTGTAGTTCCTCACCCACACGGGAGATTTTTTAACCCTAGCCCCCCCCCCCCCCCCCCACTAAAATCTCTATTTTTATGATTTTTACAATATTTTTTTACTTTACTTACAATGGGAGGGGTTTGAACCCCCTAAACCCCCCCCCTTACTTACGTGCCTGTAGCACCCACACGGGAGATTTTTTAACCCTAGCCCCCCCCCCCCCACTAAAATCTCTATTTTTATGATTTTTATAATAATTTTTTTTTTATTTTACTTACAATGGGAGGGGTTTGAACCCCCTAAACCCCCCCCCTTACCTACGTGCCTGTAGTTTCTCACCCACACGGGAGATTTTTTAACCCTAGCCCCCCCCCCACTAAAATCTCTATTTTTATGATTTTTACAATAAATTTTTTTTACTTACAATGGGAGGGGTTTGAACCCCCTAACCCCCCCTTACCTACGTGCCTGTAGTTCCTCACCCACACGGGAGATTTTTTAACCCTAGCCCCCCCCCCACTAAAATCTCTATTTTTATGATTTTTACAATAATTTTTTTTTTATTTTACTTACAATGGGAGGGGTTTGAACCCCCTAAACCCCCCCTTACCTACGTGCTTGTAGTTCCTCACCCACACGAGAGATTTTTTAACCCTAGCCCCCCCCCCACTAAAATCTCTATTTTTATGATTTTTACAATATTTTTTTTTTATTTTACTTACAATGGGAGGGATTTGAACCCCCTAAAACCCCCCCCCTTACCTACGTGCCTGTAGTTCCTCACCCACACGGGAGATTTTTTAACCCTAGCCCCCCCCCACTAAAATCTCTATTTTTATGATTTTTACAATAATTTTTTTTTTATTTTACTTACAATTGGAGGGGTTTGAAACCCCTAAACCCCCCCTTACCTACGTGCCTATAGTTCCTCACCCACACGGGAGATTTTTTAACCCTAGCCCCACCCCCCCCCCCACTAAAATCTCTATTTTTATGATTTTTATAATATTTTTTTTTATTTTACTTACAATAGGAGGGGTTTGAACCCCCTAAACCCCCCCCCTTACCTACGTGCCTGTAGTTTCTCACCCACACGGGAGATTTTTTAACCCTAGCCCCCCCCCACTAAAATCTCTATTTTTATGATTTTTACAATAATTTTTTTTTACTTACAATGGTGGGGTTTGAACCCCCTAACCCCCCCTTACCTACGTGCCTGTAGTTCCTCACCCACACGGGATATTTTTTAACCCTAGCCCCCCCCCACTAAAATCTCTATTTTTATGATTTTTACAATAATTTTTTTTTATTTTACTTACAATGGGAGGGGTTTGAACCCCCTAAACCCCCCCTTACCTACGTGCCTGTAGTTCCTCACCCACACGAGAGATTTTTTAACCCTAGCCCCCCCCCCCACTAAAATCTCTATTTTTATGATTTTTACAATATTTTTTTTTTATTTTACTTACAATGGGAGGGATTTGAACCCCCTAAACCCCCCCCCCCTTACCTACGTGCCTGTAGTTCCTCACCCACACGGGAGATTTTTTAACCCTAGCCCCCCCCCCCCCACTAAAATCTCTATTTTTATGATTTTTACAATAATTTTTTTTTATTTTACTTACAATGGGAGGGGTTTGAACCCCCTAAACCCCCCCTTACCTACGTGCCTGTAGTTCCTCACCCACACGGGAGATTTTTTAACCCTAGCCCCCCCACTAAAATCTCTATTTTTATGATTTTTACAATATTTTTTTTTTTATTTTACTTACAATGGGAGGGCTTTGAACCCCCCCCTTACCTACGTGCCTGTAGTTCCTCACCCACACGAGAGATTTTTTAACCCTAGCCCCCCCCCCCACTAAAATCTCTATTTTTATGATTTTTACAATAATTTTTTTTATATTTTACTTACAATGGGAGGGGTTTGAACCCCCTAAACCCCCCCCCCCTTACCTACGTGCCTGGAGTTCCTCCACACACACGGGAGATTTTTTAACCCTAGCCCCCCCCCACTAAAATCTCTATTTTTATGATTTTTACAATATTTTTTTTTTTATTTTACTTACAATGGGAGGGGTTTGAACCCCCTAAACCCCCCCCCTTACCTACGTGCCTGTAGTTTCTCACCCACACGGGAGATTTTTTAACCCTAGCCCCCCCCACTAAAATCTCTATTTTTATGATTTTTACAATAAATTTTTTTTACTTACAATGGGAGGGGTTTGAACCCCATAACCCCCCCTTACCTACGTGCCTGTAGTTCCTCACCCACACGGGAGATTTTTTAACCCTAGCCCCCCCCCCACTAAAATCTCTATTTTTATGATTTTTACAATAATTTTTTTTTTATTTTACTTACAATGGGAGGGGTTTGAACCCCCTAAACCCCCCCTTACCTACGTGCCTGTAGTTCCTCACCCACACGAGAGATTTTTTAACCCTAGCCCCCCCCCCCACTAAAATCTCTATTTTTATGATTTTTACAATATTTTTTTTATTTTACTTACAATGGGAGGGATTTGAACCCCCTAAACCCCCCCCCCCCTTACCTACGTGCCTGTAGTTCCTCACCCACACGGGAGATTTTTTAACCCTAGCCCCCCCCCCCCCCACTAAAATCTCTATTTTTATGATTTTTACAATAATTTTTTTTTTATTTTACTTACAATTGGAGGGGTTTGAACCCCCTAAACCCCCCCCTTACCTACGTGCCTATAGTTCATCACCCACACGGGAGATTTTTTAACCCTAGCCCCCCCCCCCCCACTAAAATCTCTATTTTTATGATTTTTATAATATTTTTTTTTATTTTACTTACAATAGGAGGGGTTTGAACCCCCTAAACCCCCCCCCTTTACCTACGTGCCTGTAGTTCCTCACCCACACGAGAGATTTTTTAACCCTAGCCCCCCCCCCACTAAAATCTCTATTTTTATGATTTTTACAATAATTTTTTTTTATTTTACTTACAATGGGAGGGGTTTGAACCCCCTAAACTCCCCACCTTACCTACGTGCCTGTAGTTCCTCACCCACACGGGAGATTTTTTAACCCTAGCCCCCCCCACTAAAATCTCTATTTTTATGATTTTTACAATAATTTTTTTTTTATTTTACTTACAATGGGAGGGGTTTGAACCCCCTAACCCCCCCTTACCTACGTGCCTGTAGTTCCTCACCCACACGGGAGATTTTTTAACCCTAGCCCCCCCCCCACTAAAATCTCTATTTTTATGATTTTTACAATAATTTTTTTTTTATTTTACTTACAATGGGAGGGCTTTGAACCCCCCCCTTACCTACGTGCCTGTAGTTCCTCACCCACACGAGAGATTTTTTAACCCTAGCCCCCCCCCCCCACTAAAATCTCTATTTTTATGATTTTTACAATAATTTTTTTTATATTTTACTTACAATGGGAGGGGTTTGAACCCCCTAAACCCCCCCCTTACCTACGTGCCTGTAGTTCCTCACACACACGGGAGATTTTTTAACCCTAGCCCCCCCCCCCACGAAAATCTCTATTTTTATGATTTTTACAATATTTTTTTTTTGTTTTACTTACAATGGGAGGGCTTTGAACCCCCCCTTACCTACGTGCCTGTAGTTCCTCACCCACACGGGAGATTTTTAAACCCTAGCCCCCCCCCCCCACTAAAATCTCTATTTTTATGATTTTTACAATATTTTTTTTACTTTACTTACAATGTGAGGGGTTTGAACCCCCTAAACCCCCCCCCCCTTACCTACGTGCCTGTAGCACCCACACGGGAGATTTTTTAACCCTAGCCCCCCCCCCACTAAAATCTCTATTTTTATGATTTTTACAATAATTTTTTTTTTATTTTACTTACAATGGGAGGGGTTTGAACCCCCTAAACCCCCCCCTTACCTACGTGCCTGTAGTTTCTCACCCACACGGGAGATTTTTTAACCCTAGCCCCCCCCCCACTAAAATCTCTATTTTTATGATTTTTACAATAAATTTTTTTTACTTACAATGGGAGGGGTTTGAACCCCCTAACCCCCCCCTTACCTACGTGCCTGTAGTTCCTCACCCACACGGGAGATTTTTTAACCCTAGCCCCCCCCCCCCACTAAAATCTCTATTTTTATGATTTTTACAATAATTTTTTTTTTATTTTACTTACAATGGGAGGGGTTTGAACCCCCTAAACCCCCCCTTACCTACGTGCCTGTAGTTCCTCACCCACACGAGAGATTTTTTAACCCTAGCCCCCCCCCCACTAAAATCTCTATTTTTATGATTTTTACAATATTTTTTTTTTTATTTTACTTACAATGGGAGGGATTTGAACCCCCTAAACCCCCCCCTTACCTACGTGCCTGTAGTTCCTCACCCACACGGGAGATTTTTTAACCCTAGCCCCCCCCCCCCACTAAAATCTCTATTTTTATGATTTTTACAATAATTTTTTTTTATTTTACTTACAATTGGAGGGGTTTGAACCCCCTAAACCCCCCCCCTTACCTACGTGCCTATAGTTCCTCACCCACACGGGAGATTTTTTAACCCTAGCCCCACCCCCCCCCCACTAAAATCTCTATTTTTATGATTTTTATAATATTTTTTTTTATTTTACTTACAATAGGAGGGGTTTGAACCCCCTAACCCCCCCCCTTACCTACGTGCCTGTAGTTCCTCACCCACACGAGAGATTTTTTAACCCTAGCCCCCCCCCCACTAAAATCTCTATTTTTATGATTTTTTCAATAATTTTTTTTTTATTTTACTTACAATGGGAGGGGTTTGAACCCCCTAACCCCCCCCCTTACCTACGTGCCTGTAGTTCCTCACCCACACGGGAGATTTTTTAACCCTAGCCCCCCCCCCCCACTAAAATCTCTATTTTTATGATTTTTATAATAATTTTTTTTTTATTTTACTTACAATGGGAGGGGTTTGAACCCCCTAACCCCCCCCCCCCACTTACCTACGGGCCTGTAGTTCCTCACCCACACGGGAGATTTTTTAACCCTAGCCCCCCCCCCCAATAAAATCTCTATTTTTATGATTTTTACAATATTTTTTTTTTATTTTACTTACAATGGGAGGGGTTTGAACCCCCTAACCCCCCCCCTTACCTACGTGCCTGTAGTTCCTCACCCACACGGGAGATTTTTTAACCCTAGCCCCCCCCCCCACTAAAATCTCTATTTTTATGATTTTTATAATAATTTTTTTTTATTTTACTTACAATGGGAGGGGTTTGAACCCCCTAAACCCCCCCCCCCTTACCTACGTGCCTGTAGTTCCTCACCCACACGGGAGATTTTTTAACCCTAGCCCCCCCCCCACTAAAATCTCTATTTTTATGATTTTTATAATAATTTTTTTTTAATTTTACTTACAATGGGAGGGGTTTGAACCCCCTAAACCCCCCCCCCCTTACCTACGTGCCTGTAGTTCCTCACCCACACGAGAGATTTTTTAACCCTAGCCCCCCCCCCACTAAAATCTCTATTTTTATGATTTTTATAATAATTTTTTTTTATTTTACTTACAATGGGAGGGGTTTGAACCCCCTAAACCCCCCCCCCCTACCTACGTGCCTGTAGTTCCTCACCCACACGGGTGATTTTTTAACCCTAGCCCCCCCCCCACTAAAATCTCTATTTTTATGATTTATACAATATTTTTTTTTTATTTTACTTACAATGGGAGGGGTTTGAACCCCCTAAACCCCCCCCCCTTACCTACGTGCCTGTAGTTCCTCACCCACACTGGAGATTTTTTAACCCTAGCCCCCCCCCCCCACTAAAATCTCTATTTTTATGATTTTTACAATAATTTTTTTTTTTTATTTACAATGGGAGGGGTTTGAACCCCCTAAACCCCCCCCCCTTACCTACGTGCCTGTAGTTCCTCACCCACACGGGAGATTTTTTAACCCTAGCCCCAACCCACTAAAATCTCTATTTTTATGATTTTTATAATAATTTTTTTTTTATTTTACTTACAATGGGAGGGTTTGAACCCCCTAACCCCCCCCTTACCTACGTGCCTGTAGTTCCTCACCCACACGGGAGATTTTTTAACCCTAGCCCCCCCCCCCCCACTAAAATCTCTATTTTTATGATTTTTATAATAATTTTTTTTTTATTTTACTTACAATGGGAGGGGTTTGAACCCCCTAAACCCCCCCCCTTACCTACGTGCCTGTAGTTCCTCACCCACACGGGAGATTTTTTAACCCTAGCCCCCCCCCCCCCCCACTAAAATCTCTATTTTTATGATTTTTACAATAATTTTTTTTTTATTTTACTTACAATGGGAGGGGTTTGAACCCCCTAACCCCCCCCTTACCTACGTGCCTGTAGTTCCTCACCCACACGGGAGATTTTTTAACCCTAGCCCCCCCCCCCACTAAAATCTCTATTTTTATGATTTTTATAATAATTTTTTTTTTATTTTACTTACAATGGGAGGGGTTTGAACCCCCTAAACCCCCCCCCTTACCTACGTGCCTGTAGTTCCTCACCCACACGAGAGATTTTTTAACCCTAGCCCCCCCCCCCCCCCCCACTAAAATCTCTATTTTTATGATTTTTATAATAATTTTTTTTTATTTTACTTACAATGGGAGGGGTTTGAACCCCTTAAACCCCCCCCCTACCTACGTGCCTGTAGTTCCTCACCCACACGGGTGATTTTTTAACCCTAGCCCCCCCCCCCACTAAAATCTCTATTTTTATGATTTTTATAATAATTTTTTTTTATTTTACTTACAATGGGAGGGGTTTGAACCCCCTAACCCCCCCCCTTACCTACGTGCCTGTAGTTCCTCACCCACACGGGAGATTTTTTAACCCTAGCCCCCCCCCACTAAAATCTCTATTTTTATGATTTTTATAATAATTTTTTTTTTATTTTACTTACAATGGGAGGGGTTTGAACCCCCTAAACCCCCCCCCCCCTTACCTACGTGCCTGTAGTTCCTCACCCACACGGGAGATTTTTTAACCCTAGCCCCCCCCCCCCCCACTAAAATCTCTATTTTTATGATTTTTACAATAATTTTTTTTTATTTTACTTACAATGGGAGGGGTTTGAACCCCCTAACCCCCTCCCTTACCTACGTGCCTGTAGTTCCTCACCCACACGGGAGATTTTTTTAACCCTAGCCCCCCCCCCCCCCACTAAAATCTCTATTTTTATGATTTTTATAATAATTTTTTTTTTTATTTTACTTACAATGGGAGGGGTTTGAACCCCCTAACCCCCCCCCCCACTTACCTACGGGCCTGTAGTTCCTCACCCACACGGGAGATTTTTTAACCTAGCCCCCCCCCCAATAAAATCTCTATTTTTATGATTTTTACAATATTTTTTTTTTATTTTACTTACAATGGGAGGGGTTTGAACCCCCTAACCCCCCCCCCTTACCTACGTGCCTGTAGTTCCTCACCCACACGGGAGATTTTTTAACCCTAGCCCCCCCCCCACTAAAATCTCTATTTTTATGATTTTTATAATAATTTTTTTTTATTTTACTTACAATGGGAGGGGTTTGAACCCCCTAAACCCCCCCCCCTTACCTACGTGCCTGTAGTTCCTCACCCACACGGGAGATTTTTTAACCCTAGCCCCCCCCCCCCACTAAAATCTCTATTTTTATGATTTTTATAATAATTTTTTTTTAATTTTACTTACAATGGGAGGGGTTTGAACCCCCTAAACCCCCCCCCCCTTACCTACGTGCCTGTAGTTCCTCACCCACACGAGAGATTTTTTAACCCTAGCCCCCCCCCCACTAAAATCTCTATTTTTATGATTTTTATAATAATTTTTTTTTTATTTTACTTACAATGGGAGGGGTTTGAACCCCCTAAACCCCCCCCCCTACCTACGTGCCTGTAGTTCCTCACCCACACGGGTGATTTTTTAACCCTAGCCCCCCCCCACTAAAATCTCTATTTTTATGATTTATACAATATTTTTTTTTTATTTTACTTACAATGGGAGGGGTTTGAACCCCCTAAACCCCCCCCCCTTACCTACGTGCCTGTAGTTCCTCACCCACACTGGAGATTTTTTAACCCTAGCCCCCCCCCCCACTAAAATCTCTATTTTTATGATTTTTACAATAATTTTTTTTTTTTATTTACAATGGGAGGGGTTTGAACCCCCTAAACCCCCCCCCTTACCTACGTGCCTGTAGTTCCTCACCCACACGGGAGATTTTTTAACCCTAGCCCCAACCCACTAAAATCTCTATTTTTATGATTTTTATAATAATTTTTTTTTTATTTTACTTACAATGGGAGGGTTTGAACCCCCTAACCCCCCCCTTACCTACGTGCCTGTAGTTCCTCACCCACACGGGAGATTTTTTAACCCTAGCCCCCCCCCCCCCCACTAAAATCTCTATTTTTATGATTTTTATAATAATTTTTTTTTATTTTACTTACAATGGGAGGGGTTTGAACCCCCTAAACCCCCCCCCTTACCTACGTGCCTGTAGTTCCTCACCCACACGGGAGATTTTTTAACCCTAGCCCCCCCCCCCCCCCCCACTAAAATCTCTATTTTTATGATTTTTACAATAATTTTTTTTTTATTTTACTTACAATGGGAGGGGTTTGAACCCCCTAACCCCCCCCTTACCTACGTGCCTGTAGTTCCTCACCCACACGGGAGATTTTTTAACCCTAGCCCCCCCCCCCACTAAAATCTCTATTTTTATGATTTTTATAATAATTTTTTTTTTATTTTACTTACAATGGGAGGGGTTTGAACCCCCCTAAACCCCCCCCCTTACCTACGTGCCTGTAGTTCCTCACCCACACGAGAGATTTTTTAACCCTAGCCCCCCCCCCCCACTAAAATCTCTATTTTTATGATTTTTATAATAATTTTTTTTTATTTTACTTACAATGGGAGGGGTTTGAACCCCTTAACCCCCCCCTACCTACGTGCCTGTAGTTCCTCACCCACACGGGTGATTTTTTAACCTAGCCCCCCCCCCCACTAAACTCTATTTTTATGATCTTTTATAATAATTTTTTTTTATTTTACTTACAATGGGAGGGGTTTGAACCCCCTAACCCCCCCCTTACCTACGTGCCTGTAGTTCCTCACCCACACGGGAGATTTTTTAACCCTAGCCCCCCCCCCACTAAAATCTCTATTTTTATGATTTTTATAATAATTTTTTTTTATTTTACTTACAATGGGAGGGGTTTGAACCCCCTAAACCCCCCCCCTTACCTACGTGCCTGTAGTTCCTCACCCACACGGGAGATTTTTTAACCCTAGCCCCCCCCCCCCACTAAAATCTCTATTTTTATGATTTTTACAATAATTTTTTTTTATTTTACTTACAATGGGAGGGGTTTGAACCCCCTAACCCCCTCCCTTACCTACGTGCCTGTAGTTCCTCACCCACACGGGAGATTTTTTAACCCTAGCCCCCCCCCCCCACTAAAATCTCTATTTTTATGATTTTTACAATTTTTTTTTTTATTTTACTTACAATGGGAGGGGTTTGAACCTTCTAACCACCCCCCTTACCTACGTGCCTGTAGTTCCTCACCCACACGGGAGATTTTTTAACCCTAGCCCCCCCCCCCCCCCACTAAAATCTCTATTTTTATGATTTTTACAATAATTTTTTTTTATTTTACTTACAATGGGAGGGGTTTGAACCCCCCTAAACCCCCCCCTTACCTACGTGCCTGTAGTTCCTCACCCACACGAGAGATTTTTTAACCCTAGCCCCCCCCCCCACTAAAATCTCTATTTTATGATTTTTACAATATTTTTTTTTTATTTTACTTACAATGGGAGGGGTTTGAACCCCCTAAACCCCCCCCTTACCTACGTGCCTGTAGTTCCTCACCCACACGGGAGATTTTTTAACCCTAGCCCCCCCCCCACTAAAATCTCTATTTTTATGATTTTTATAATAATTTTTTTTTATTTTACTTACAATGGGAGGGGTTTGAACCCCTTAAACCCCCCCCCCTACCTACGTGCCTGTAGTTCCTCACCCACACGGGTGATTTTTTAACCCTAGCCCCCCCCCCCACTAAAATCTCTATTTTTATGATTTTTATAATAATTTTTTTTTATTTTACTTACAATGGGAGGGGTTTGAACCCCCTAAACCCCCCCCCTTACCTACGTGCCTGTAGTTCCTCACCCACACGGGAGATTTTTTAACCCTAGCCCCCCCCCCCACTAAAATCTCTATTTTTATGATTTTTATAATAATTTTTTTTTATTTTACTTACAATGGGAGGGGTTTGAACCCCCTAAACCCCCCACCCTTACCTACGTGCCTGTAGTTCCTCACCCACACGGGAGATTTTTTAACCCTAGCCCCCCCACCCCCCCCCCACTAAAATCTCTATTTTTATGATTTTTACAATAATTTTTTTTTATTTTACTTACAATGGGAGGGGTTTGAACCCCCTAACCCCCTCCCTTACCTACGTGCCTGTAGTTCCTCACCCACACGGGAGATTTTTTAACCCTAGCCCCCCCCCCACTAAAATCTCTATTTTTATGATTTTTACAATATTTTTTTTTTATTTTACTTACAATGGGAGGGGTTTGAACCCTCTAAACCACCCCCCTTACCTACGTGCCTGTAGTTCCTCACCCACACGGGAGATTTTTTAACCCTAGCCCCCCCCCCCACTAAAATCTCTATTTTTATGATTTTTACAATAATTTTTTTTTATTTTACTTACAATGGGAGGGGTTTGAACCCCCTAAACCCCCCCCTTACCTACGTGCCTGTAGTTCCTCACCCACACGAGAGATTTTTTAACCCTAGCCCCCCCCCCACTAAAATCTCTATTTTTATGATTTTTACAATATTTTTTTTTATTTTACTTACAATGGGAGGGGTTTGAACCCCCTAAACCCCCCCCCTTACCTACGTGCCTGTAGTTCCTCACCCACACGGGAGATTTTTTAACCCTAGCCCCCCCCCCCACTAAAATCTCTATTTTTATGATTTTTACAATAATTTTTTTTTTTACTTACAATGGGAGGGGTTTGAACCCCCTAACCCCCCCTTACCTACGTGCCTGTAGTTCCTCACCCACACGGGAGATTTTTTAACCCTAGCCCCCCCCCCACTAAATCTCTATTTTTATGATTTTTACAATAATTTTTTTTTTATTTTACTTACAATGGGAGGGGGTTTGAACCCCCTAAACCACCCCCCTTACCTACGTGCCTGTAGTTCCTCACCCACACGGGAGATTTTTTAAACCCTAGCCCCCTCCCCACTAAAATCTCTATTTTTATGATTTTTACAATAATTTTTTTTTTATTTTACTTACAATGGGAGGGGTTTGAACCCCCTAAACCCCCCCCTTACCTACGTGCCTGTAGTTCCTCACCCACACGAGAGATTTTTTAACCCTAGCCCCCCCCCCACTAAAATCTCTATTTTTATGATTTTTACAATATATTTTTTTTTACTTACAATGGGAGGGGTTTGAACCCCCTAAACCCCCCCCCCTTACCTACGTGCCTGTAGTTCCTCATCCACACGGGAGATTTTTTAACCCTAGCCCCCCCCCCCACTAAAATCTCTATTTTTATGATTTTTACAATAATTTTTTTTATTTTACTTACAATGGGAGGGCTTTGAACCCCCCCCCTTACCTACGTGCCTGTAGTTCCTCACCCACACGGGAGATTTTTTAACCCTAGCCCCCCCCCCCACTAAAATCTCTATTTTTATGATTTTTACAATATTTTTTTTTTACTTTACTTACAATGGGAGGGGTTTGAACCCCCTAAACCACCCCCTTACCTACGTGCCTGTAGTCACCCACACGGGAGATTTTTAACCCTAGCCCCCCCCCCCCACTAAAATCTCTATTTTTATGATTTTTACAATAATTTTTTTTTTATTTTACTTACAATGGGAGGGGTTTGAAACCCCCTAAACCCCCCCCCCTTACCTACGTGCCTGTAGTTCCTCACCCACACGGGAGATTTTTAACCCTAGCCCCCCCCCCCACTAAAATCTCTATTTTTATGATTTTTACAATAATTTTTTTTTTTACTTACAATGGGAGGGGTTTGAACCCCCTAAACCCCCCCCCCTTACCTACGTGCCTGTAGTTCCTCACCCACACGGGAGATTTTTTATCCCTAGCCCCCCCCCCCACTAAAATCTCTATTTTTATGATTTTTACAATAAATTTTTTTTTACTTACAATGGGAGGGGTTTGAACCCCCTAACCCCCCCCCTTACCTACGTGCCTGTAGTTCCTCACCCACACGGGAGATTTTTTAACCCTAGCCCCTCCCCCCCCCACTAAAATCTCTATTTTTATGATTTTTACAATATTTTTTTTTTATTTTACTTACAATGGGAGGGTTTGAACCCCCTAAACCACCCCCCTTACCTACGTGCCTGTAGTTCCTCACCCACACGGGAGATTTTTTAACCCTAGCCCCCCCCCCCCCCACTAAAATCTCTATTTTTATGATTTTTACAATAATTTTTTTTTTATTTTACTTACAATGGGAGGGGTTTGAACCCCCTAAACCCCCCCCCTTACCTACGTGCCTGTAGTTCCTCACCCACACGAGAGATTTTTTAACCCTAGCCCCCCCCCCACTAAAATCTCTATTTTTATGATTTTTACAATATTTTTTTTTTTATTTTACTTACAATGGGAGGGGTTTGAACCCCCTAAACCCCCCCCCCTTACCTACGTGCCTGTAGTTCCTCACCCACACGGGAGATTTTTTAACCCTAGCCCCCCCCCCCCACTAAAATCTCTATTTTTATGATTTTTACAATAATTTTTTTTTACTTACAATGGGAGGGGTTTGAACCCCCTAACCCCCCCTTACCTACGTGCCTGTAGTTCCTCACCCACACGGGAGATTTTTTAACCCTAGCCCCCCCCCCCCCCCACTAAAATCTCTATTTTTATGATTTTTACAATAATTTTTTTTTTATTTTACTTACAATGGGAGGGGTTTGAACCCCCTAAACCACCCCCCTTACCTACGTGCCTGTAGTTCCTCACCCACACGGGAGATTTTTTTAACCCTAGCCCCCCCCCCCCCCCCACTAAAATCTCTATTTTTTATGATTTTTACAATAATTTTTTTTTTATTTTACTTACAATGGGAGGGGTTTGAACCCCCTAAACCCCCCCCTTACCTACGTGCCTGTAGTTCCTCACCCACACGAGAGATTTTTTAACCCTAGCCCCCCCCCCCACTAAAATCTCTATTTTTATGATTTTTACAATAATTTTTTTTTATTTTACTTACAATGGGAGGGGTTTGAACCCCCTAAACCCCCCCCCTTACCTACGTGCCTGTAGTTCCTCACCCACACGGGAGATTTTTTAACCCTAGCCCCCCCCCCCCACTAAAATCTCTATTTTTATGATTTTTACAATAATTTTTTTTTACTTACAATGGGAGGGGTTTGAACCCCCTAACCCCCCCCCTTGACCTACGTGCCTGTAGTTCCTCACCCACACGGGAGATTTTTTAACCCTAGCCCCCCCCCCCACTAAAATCTCTATTTTTATGATTTTTACAATAATTTTTTTTTACTTACAATGGGAGGGGTTTGAACCCCCTAACCCCCCCCCTTACCTACGTGCCTGTAGTTCCTCACCCACACGGGAGATTTTTTAACCCTAGCCCCTCCCCCCCCACTAAAATCTCTATTTTTATGATTTTTACAATATTTTTTTTTTATTTTACTTACAATGGGAGGGGTTTGAACCCCCTAAACCACCCCCCTTACCTACGTGCCTGTAGTTCCTCACCCACACGGGAGATTTTTTAAACCCTAGCCCCCCCCCCCCACTAAAATCTCTATTTTTATGATTTTTACAATAATTTTTTTTTTATTTTACTTACAATGGGAGGGGTTTGAACCCCCTAAACCCCCCCCCTTACCTACGTGCCTGTAGTTCCTCACCCACACGAGAGATTTTTTAACCCTAGCCCCCCCCCCCCACTAAAATCTCTATTTTTATGATTTTTACAATATTTTTTTTTTATTTTACTTACAATGGGAGGGGTTTGAACCCCCTAAACCCCCCCCCTTACCTACGTGCCTGTAGTTCCTCACCCACACGGGAGATTTTTTAACCCTAGCCCCCCCCCCCACTAAAATCTCTATTTTTATGATTTTTACAATAATTTTTTTTTACTTACAATGGGAGGGGTTTGAACCCCCTAACCCCCCCCCTTACCTACGTGCCTGTAGTTCCTCACCCACACGGGAGATTTTTTAACCCTAGCCCCCCCCCCACTAAAATCTCTATTTTTATGATTTTTACAATAATTTTTTTTTATTTTACTTACAATGGGAGGGGTTTGAACCCCCTAAACCACCCCCCTTACCTACGTGCCTGTAGTTCCTCACCCACACGGGAGATTTTTTAACCCTAGCCCCCCCCCCACTAAAATCTCTATTTTTATGATTTTTACAATAATTTTTTTTTATTTTACTTACAATGGGAGGGGTTTGAACCCCTAAACCCCCCCCCTTACCTACGTGCCTGTAGTTCCTCACCCACACGAGAGATTTTTTTAACCCTAGCCCCCCCCCCACTAAAATCTCTATTTTTATGATTTTTACAATATTTTTTTTATTTTACTTACAATGGGAGGGGTTTGAACCCCCTAAACCCCCCCCTTACCTACGTGCCTGTAGTTCCTCACCCACACGGGAGATTTTTTAACCCTAGCCCCCCCCCCCCCACTAAAATCTCTATTTTTATGATTTTTACAATAATTTTTTTTTTACTTACAATGGGAGGGGTTTGAACCCCCTAACCCCCCCCCTTACCTACGTGCCTGTAGTTCCTCACCCACACGGAGATTTTTTAACCCTAGCCCCCCCCCACTAAAATCTCTATTTTTATGATTTTTACAATAATTTTTTTTTTTATTTTACTTACAATGGGAGGGGTTTGAACCCCCTAAACCACCCCCCTTACCTACGTGCCTGTAGTTCCTCACCCACACGGGAGATTTTTTAACCCTAGCCCCCCCCCCACTAAAATCTCTATTTTTATGATTTTTACAATAATTTTTTTTTATTTTACTTACAATGGGAGGGGTTTGAACCCCCTAAACCCCCCCCTTACCTACGTGCCTGTAGTTCCTCACCCACACGAGAGATTTTTAACCCTAGCCCCCCCCCCCACTAAAATCTCTATTTTTATGATTTTTACAATAATTTTTTTTTACTTACAATGGGAGGGGTTTGAACCCCCTAACCCCCCCCCTTACCTACGTGCCTGTAGTTCCTCACCCACACGGGAGATTTTTTAACCCTAGCCCCCCCCCACTAAAATCTCTATTTTTATGATTTTTACAATATTTTTTTTTTATTTTACTTACAATGGGAGGGGTTTGAACCCCCTAAACCACCCCCCTTACCTACGTGCCTGTAGTTCCTCACCCACACGGGAGATTTTTTAACCCTAGCCCCCCCCCCCAATAAAATCTCTATTTTTATGATTTTTACAATAATTTTTTTTTTATTTTACTTACAATGGGAGGGGTTTGAACCCCCTAAACCCCCCCCTTACCTACGTGCCTGTAGTTCCTCACCCACACGAGAGATTTTTTAACCCTAGCCCCCCCCCACTAAAATCTCTATTTTTATGATTTTTACAAATTTTTTTTTTTATTTTACTTACAATGGGAGGGGTTTGAACCCCCTAAACCCCCCCTTACCTACGTGCCTGTAGTTCCTCACCCACACGGGAGATTTTTTAACCCTAGCCACCCCCCCCCCCACTAAAATCTCTATTTTTATGATTTTACAATAATTTTTTTTTTACTTACAATGGGAGGGGTTTGAACCCCCTAACCCCCCTTACCTACGTGCCTGTAGTTTCTCACCAACACGGGAGATTTTTTAACCCTAGGCCCCCCCCACTAAAATCTCTATTTTTATGATTTTTACAATAATTTTTTTTTATTTTACTTACAATGGGAGGGTTTTGAACCCCCTAAACCACCCCCCTTACCTACGTGCCTGTAGTTCCTCACCCACACGGGAGATTTTTTAACCCTAGCCCCCCCCCCCCACTAAAGTTCTCTATTTTTATGATTTTACAATAATTTTTGTTTTATTTTACTTACAATGGGAGGGGTTTGAACCCC